>VZTM01027500.1:15554-34438 GCA_013400555.1 Jacana jacana
TCTGCCTTTTTTTTTTTTTTCATGCTTCTTGATCACCCACCGCAAAAATCATCCCTGAGAGGAAAAGCAAAAAAATGAAAAGCTTCTTCAAAAAATGATTAATTTTGAGACATTAAAACCCTCACATGTTTAAAGACACTAACATTTGTGGGAGATTTTTGGGACGTGTTTAGAAACACTAACAATGGCAGCTGATGCGATATGGAAGAAAAAATAATGATCCCAATTCTGTTAAGTTTTAGGAAAAACTGGGAGATGTATTAATGCTGTGCAAGACCATTATCTGTGACTGCAGTGGATAGAACGACCTCACATGCAGCTTCCATGCATGGATTACTTCTCCTCAATGCAAAGTAGACTTCATTAGATCAGGAAAATGGTTTTCTGCTCAGGTAGCCTCTATCTCTGTTCCCCTGGTTGTCCTATGCTGTTTTACCAGAGATCCTCTTTGACCACAGTCAGCAGCAGGAGCAATTTGCTCTCTTTTAGGAAATGCCTACATAAACTATCAAATAAACCCTACAGGGACCAGATTCAGACAGCTGTGGCTTTGATTCACTGTCCACATTATTTGGTGCAAGAAAGCAAACACCACGTCAGGAATCACTACAGCTGAAGGATAGGTAATAAGTGAAAAGAAAGGTGTTGCAAACGTGCCCTCAGAGAAATCTTAATAATTGATAGTTGATTTGCACCTATAAAAATCTGCATGTCCTTCATGCTCAATAGCAAAAATCCGTGACACCACTGCATTTTGGAAACTCCATGCAATTCCAGACCACCCCCCTGAGATTTTATGAGGTGATCCAGGAAAGGCTTGCAGATGGGAGACAGGGACCAGCAAAGGGTGGGGAAGGGCTGCTCTGTGAGAGGGAATTAAGTTGCTTGTGACCTCTCAGACTGGCAAGGAGGCAGCAGAACAGAATGGGAGTTTTAGGAGACAAGAATGGTACAGAGGAGTGCAGATGGAGTGTTATAGTACAAAAGCTATTACTTCTTCAAAACAAGTGAGTTTCTTTCTTTTTTTCTTTTTACTTTCCCCCACCCCTCACCCCCATCCCCTGGCAAGAAATTAAACTATGGGACTTCTGGTTGCTGCAGAATGGTAGAAAGCCAAAAATATACATAATTTTGAAACTACCTTCACAGACTTACAGAAAGAAAATCTATTGTGAGCTACTAAGAGGCAAGATATCACCTTTATGCCAGGTGGACTCTAGCCCACTGCTGATGAAAGCCATAGTTAAGGAGCACTCATTATACTCTGCTTGTTTTTGTACTCTTCCCTTATGATTAGTTACTGGACTGTGTCAGAGAGAAGACAGGGAACCTATCAGACCCCTATGCTCTGTTTCAGTACAGTTTGTTCCTTACATCCTTACATTAACTATATTTACAATGCAGCTCAGATCCAGCCAGCTCCTATATCAGTAAAGACTGGCTGTTGTTTGTACAGTTAATAACCAAGAGACATGGTTATACCTAAAAAAACAGTTCTATGGCTTCCATCACATCATAAATTTCTAGTACTGAAAAATATATGTATATATACCGCATGTATTCAGCACATGTCTCTACACCAATGACACCTTCAGCTCTGAGCAGCCAGTTGGTGTGTATGTATCTCCAGACCAAGCACTGACGCCTCTAGTCCATCTAGCAGCCCAGCTAGACCATCTAAGTGAACAATGAAAAAGAGAAGAGAGTAGGTGATGTAGTCACAGCAAAGCAAGGAAAAGGATACGTGTAGGAGCTATGGAACTGCACTTTGAGGAAGGCAGATGTTTGCTGAGGGTTTGAGGTTTTGCAGTAAGAGAAGAAGCTACAGCTTGGAGCTTGTAAATCATTGCATTAGCTAATCCATTTTTGTGAGTGGGAGACTTCAGTTTGTTGAATTAGTGTCTTTTCAATCAGTATTAACATTTCTATCACTAATAAAACAGTACCAAATCCTAAGAACATGGAATTTATCACTAAAACATTGGCTGATTTAAGTGCATTTAACATCTATCTTCATCAATTACCCCAGCTGTAAAAATCAAAGAATTATTATACCTCATTGTGATATCATCCTGCTCAGCTCCTACCTGTTTTAAATAATTTTGAGATTTATTGTGCTTACCAGCACTAAAAGAAGCTTTGTGCGAGCATAAAATAACTGAGAAAAAAGAGAGTTCAGAACTTTAGAAAAGAGTCTGTGTTTTGTCCAAATAAATACTTTGATAGATTTCACATAAAAAATAGCTTAGTGATTTCCCGAGTCAGTTCAATTTTCTCTGAAATTAAAAAGCATAAGAATACAGCTGAGAAAATAAGCTCTGGCTAGTTGTACTTTGTTTACATTTTATTTATGTGGATCAGCTGCAAAACAGAGTGTTAATGCTATCTATCTTTAATGAACCTTTGTACAAAGGACAGGGAGTTTATGAGGACTAAACCCTGTGAATAATATTGGACTTCATAACTAAGTCAGCACAGTAGGACTAAAATGCTTTATTGGATCTTATTCACAAGAGGTTTATACTATACCGCTGATATCTTCCATTTCACTTAATCACTTTTATGAACACAAGCCGAGCCCCTACTGCAAACTGCCACCAGAGAGCTTAGCAGTCTAAATGATACTTCACCGAAGCTTCAGAAAGTCTCTTTGTTCTGGAGAAAACATACTAAATCACAGCAACCTAACCCTCTTGGTTTCTTGTTTGCTTTAGAAGGTATTTGTCTCCACTCTTCTTTGGTGGGATCACATGCATGAACAGAGACATTATTGAAATGTATCTGTCATTCATCTGTTTTGCTGCAGCCCGCATTGTCTTTAGGTAACTCAGTAATCACAAGGTCATTTATTTGCATTTCCTCAGGGCAAGAAGTTTAGTAACAAGGTTTTGTAACCTAGGTGACTTTCTATTAGTAATATTATTACATCACTTTTATCTTCCATAGATACCATTATGGCACTTGTCATTGTCACAAATGTCAATAGTTATCTCCCAATTTATGAGAGCAGGTGGACCTTTAAAGTAGTTTTTACTTACCCAAGCACTCCTTTACTTGGCATCTTGTGTGAGCAGAGATCTGAGTGATTTGACAGAACACCATGCTTGTACCAGGGAATTAAACATGCTGTGAGCTGTACTCTGGCATCAAGACCAACTGGCCTACAACTGATGGTGTTCATAAAGCTGAATGCTTTTGGCCTCCAGAATAGCTTGTTCACATCCAGACTGCCTATGGGAAATTATCCCAGCCCCATAAAGTTCCCAAGCCATCCCAGAGACTAGGAGAGGGCCAGCTGATTTGGGCCAGAACCAAGGCACAAAGCACCCGAGCAATGCACCAGGACAAGCAGGCTCTGGACTACCACTAAAGTCATGGACTTTAGTTGCTCTGAGTTTGTGCTTCAATTCTCTGTTGGGGATTGTTGGTACTTCACTGGAACATCTTGAACCTCCAGGTAATGAAGATCGCAAGTTGCTCAAACACAAAAGTAAGAGGGAGGGGCAGCAGGGGCACAGAGATACCAGAAAATATAATACTCCTTCCATACTGACAGTAGACACACTGTGCCCTGTAAAAGTAATTCAGAATAGCAATACTGTCAGCTTAGTGCTTCTTAGTAGTATAGTGAAAAGTATCAGCACACTTTAACTTCCACAAGGGTACAGGAATGTATCTCTAAGGACTATAGTGACATTCAAATAACAAAGGGAATACCCCATGCAGTGCACCACTAAAGAGATTTAATTCCCTGTTGAAGAGCAAGGAGAAAAAAAATGTGTAAACTATGAAGAAGAGATACTTCTTCACAGAAGTATTCATTTTAATTGGCTTTTCATAGACATCCTCTTCAAACAACACTGAAACTGTCTTCTGACAGTAGCAAAACTGCTCCTACATTTATTAATTGATGACAGTATAAAAGAAAGTAAGTAATTAAAAATTCCATGAAGCCATTCATCCTGCCTGTCCCACATGTTAGCAAGACAGTCTTTCCCACTGTGCTAAAATTAACTGTTTCAGAGAAACCTATAAACAACATGAACTACAATCAATAACACCCTCATCTGCCAGCAGCATTACCAAGTGACAGCCAGTCTACCCAGCACTGGGACTGACCGCTCAGATTACTTTCATCAGGTTGAGTCCTGTTGATCAATACCAAATATTTAACATTTATACCTCCCGCTTTGCTCAAGCACTAAGAGGAAAGACCAAAACCAGTTTGCTCTATGGTGCTCTCTCATCACTGGGTTTATTTAGTCACGAGCACTCAGTACTGGTTCCCAAGAACTTCCCAAGTTTTATCCCCACATTCCACAGATTTTACAGGGAAATAGCTGGTGAAATCTCTAAAAAACAATCTGTGTGAGGATTATTAACATACATTCACAAACCCTTAAGTCTGCTTTTGCACGCACTAAGAGTAGCATGTGCTTATTTATTTATTTATTTATTCGATAGTAATCCCATTACCTTTTCGACTGATCAGGGCAGCCGGAGTCTGCCCAGCTAATTAGCTATTACTATGTCAAAATACTTTGTAATCCTCTCTGATCTCTTCTTAGAAGCAATGCCAGAGTAGTGATACTCTTGTTTGAATGTGCTCAAACATGCAATTGTGGGAACAACGTAGCATGCTTACCGGGATTTTATGTTGATGTCTTTATGTCCAGAATGACAGGTCAGTCTAGAAAATAGCATTCACTGCTTTTGATTTTCCACAGGACTAAGACAGACCAGGATGCTGCTCCAGACCTATCTGGGGCAGGGTGAGAGGGGTCTCAGAGTTTCCTAAGTCACTGGTCCTCAGCTGCCAATGTGTGTCAGATGCACCACACGTGTTTCTTCCTTGGGGTTGAGCTGGGATCCCGCTCTGGGATACGGGATGTAAGAAGCAAGACCTGATTCCCTAATCCTCAGTGTTTATATTTCGTGTGTTTCTGTGCCTCAGAATAAATAAATTAGCAGCTGTCCTGCCTGGAACTTTGTCTAGCTCTATCCTGGGTCTTCTCTTAGCCACAACAGACAAAAGGTGCAACACAAAGGGAAGAAAACAAACAAAAATTAATATTAAATCTAGGAAGACAAAACCACTGCAGCACCAAATTCTCCTTTGGTAAATCAGCACAGATTCACTGTTGTTTACATCAGCTAAGCAGAAGAATGGAAACTGCTGACAGAATGGGAGCTCAGAGGCACATGAGTCACCACTCATTGAATTTCCATACTCTCGTGACCTAGTAATGTTATTGGGGCATTCAGCAGAAGATACTGCTTAAGATGTTTTTCTTTCCAATAAACAAAATTTTGCATTCAGGGTGCGTGCTGGAGGTTTCCGGAAAGCTTTCTAATAGTGAAGAAACAATTCAGACCATCAGCTTGAAATCAGCCAGCCTGCATCTCAGGCAAAAACTACTTGCCAGGGGGATGTGCTAGGGTAAAAGTCTCCTACGGGAAGCAGTGGAAATTGGGTATCTTGACACATCACAAACTGCCCTCGATAAAGCCCTAGTAGAAGCACAAGAAGAAACAATCTTGCTTTTCACAGGGAGATAAGTTCAAACATTGAGCTGCTGAGATACTTTGGAGACAAGTGCGATGTGAGGTCTAAAATAAACAGAGCACTTCATTGCTCTATCAGTAACAAACTGTAGAGAACTATCGCAGTGGTTGTACTCTGCCAATGGGGCTCTATCCTGTAAAATACTGAACACTGTAGATTCTTGTTAGAGAGAAAACACAGTATTTTCCAAGGGAAAAGAAGAAAAAAAAATTTAAAAGCCACCAAAAATAATTACTTAGGCAATCATGCTTCTGAAAAATAACTGAAAGCAAACACATTAATTGAAAATTCACCACCAAAACAGTGTGTTATTTTAAAAGACACTTCTCTTTAGTGTATGGTTCAGTTCCCTTCATATATACATTTAAATTACCCTTACTTTCATCATGTTATTTCAAATAGGATTTATGGTCAGTATAAATACATTTCAATACCTCACTTTAACTGATTCATAAAGATTCTTTCAATGTGTCAAACATTTGCTCTAGTTTGGGCTCAATGTTCCCCATTTTCAGTAGGTCCAACTCTTTAGTATCTCAAAAATGATTTTCTTCTGCTGCAGAAGTTGGAATAAACACCCAGCCATTTCAAAAAAATATGTGAATAGAATTTGAAGGCACAATATTGAACTGGCTCCTGAAGTACTTACACATAGCTGTGGAATTTCTCAATATAAAACATCGATTCTAAAGTCCAGAAATACATACAAAGTCCTCTGTTATTTTCTAATCCTCCAGTAATGCTTATGGCTTCCTGAAAAGCCTTTCAAGGAACATGGGAGAGACAGAATAACATAACTTTTGCTGTAATTAAATGTGAAATCAGGAACTTAAGAGTTAAAACGCACACGCAGGAGACACATCTCTTTCCATTTGTTCTGCTTTGTCATCATTTTTCTTCAGGTAAGAGCAACCATTCTTACCAAATAATTTATCAATGATTCTTTACTTAAACTTACACTTCCTGTAATAAACCGTGGCACATACAAAGCATATTGTTCCAACTTAAAGTTATAACATAATAACTTAGAGCAGTTTTGTGAAATAACTAGAAGTAGCAGTTAGACTTCTTCTTTGCATCATTCATAAAGAACAGAGAACTTGGCCATTCACTGCTAAGAAGCAAGAGACTGAAATGGAAAATATTTCTGAGATCCTTTCAGTTCCAACATACATGGGTACAAGCCTTAACGTTTCTAAGCAATCACGACAACAAATTGAAATCTTTCAGCCTTGCCAAAACTGGCTTAACCTGTTGCCACCTTCCCAGGCCATAGTTTCCAGCCTTGCACTAAAGCTCATTGTTCCCCTCGTTGTGTCTACACCACTGCTTCTGTGGTGGCACAGTACTGCAGCTGCATCTGTAAAGCAAGGACAAGGCATACCAGTGGTAGTCATGTATTTCCTTGACTTGAGGCGTCCATGGCCACAGAAAAAGAATATTCTCTCAAGTAATTCTTTAATTATGTTTTTAAATTGAAAGAACACTAGTAGGTTTGCAATACATAAAGCTTTGTCCCAAAACGATGTATCATTCCAGCGATACATGAAGCTGGGTAGTTAGTGCTTCTTATTTCCTGTTACAATCAAGTGATCTATTGGTATGACAGTGGAGGAAAATATTTTTGTTTCCTTTGCAGAAAAACAAAAAATGTTATTTACTGTATTTTCACATTTCTTACCATAATTTTTTTCCTGATTTTTTTTTTTTTTGAGTCACATTAGATGTATTTTAATCATCTGCTCCATTTGTATGCAGGCTTCCATCTGATAGTCTGCTGTAACCAACAGAGACACTTCTGTATATTTTGTGATATGTCTTATGGTAATCACTGCTATCTGATCCATGCAAAATTATTTCTCTGCTCCTTCCACAAAGTGACAGTTTCTGTCTTTTAGTGGGCATGCCCTGGCTCCTCATCAGAACATGGCCACTGAGCCAGTGGTCAGTCACAGTCCACTGTAAGAAGTCAGCCAACTGAAAATACTGAGATTGTGCCTCAGTCTAGTCTCAGATCCCTCTCACTTCTCTCTGTTTCGCATTGCACAGGACCAATTTATTCCAGAATCTACGTATACAGCAAGCAGTGAGTCTTGTTCCCATACAGCAAGTTTTCAGCCTAAGTAGGCATATTGAAAGTGGCAGTCTCTATGTACCAGAAGTAGTTGAGCATAGAGGGGAATCTAGTTATAGTCCTCCTGGGCAATACATTTCTAGTTTACCTTTTCATGTTTCAGCAATGATTTGATTATTTCTGTATAAAGTCTGCAAAGAAATACAACAAATTTTGGTTTTAAAGAAGTTACATAAAATGTAAACTACTGTTGGCTATTATCAAGTACATAAACTTTGATTTCAAGCCATAATGTGTCTTTGATAAATGAAATGGCATTCAGGAAGGGTAGTTTACATCAAATCACTCAAATGTTGCTCTGATTGAGTGAGTACTTCTGGTATCTCCTTGGCTCACCCACCATTTTCCACCTTGCTCTATCCTGATCTTTCAGGCTTCAAGCAGCATGTCAGCATGGGACTGATGCTGACCACAACTGGGAGATGCTGACCACTTGGGTTTTTTTCAACAATGAGTATTTTACCCCTGTCCTCTGCCACCCTCCCCATGGTATTGCCCGGAGATGCAGGGAAGTCCATTTCTCTCTGGAGCACCCCGAGCTCCAGACCCTGCAAGGAGCTGCAGTTCTGCTGTAGTCATGAGCTACTGAGCCAGCTGGGGGTTTCTAGGGAGCTCCAGTAAAAATCCTATCTTAAAATATCCCATCTCTGACAGAAGAATCTGTCTGCCTGCCACATGTCAAAACTTCACCTTGCACACAGTACTGACAACCGACCCTCAGCTACCTGAGCATGTCAACCATTTGCTCTTTATATCGCAGTTAACATTGGTTTTTTTCAGAAGTTTCCTGGCTTGTATGAAAGAAGAACTGTGAAGCAATATTGTGTTTTGAGCAGCAATCTGAAACGCAAAGACAAATCCATGATTATTTTTTTCAAAACATTCAATTCAGTGTAATCTTCAGAAAGAAGAGCCTTATTTCTCCTGAGCTTGATCATTACTTTCTGTTTAAGGATTTCTCCAGGCACTTAGAGCAACATTTAATCAACACTAGCTCTGTGAAAGTCTGATCATTTGACTGACTAATCCAATCCTCTCCTTCCATATACAACACTGAAATGAGGGACATCTTTTAAAATGGGGGAAGGCTGGTCCCCTGAAGGGCCCAGCTCAGAAGAAAAGGACAATCTCTTAGCACACAAGACTGGCAGCCACCCTAAGTGGAGGGCACCCTACCTGAAGAAGGAACAACATCTTCCATACCATAAGCAGACAGCTACAGCAGCAGCACAGATGATGTGCTGTCTCTGTTCCTTGGCAGCCTACAAACCTCTGATGGTGGTAAGGAGAAGGGGTAGTGGGAGAATCATCTTACCCTGCCTTCTCATTCTTCTCTCAAAGATGCTAACCATGTACTGCAGTGAAAGACCCTGTTGTGGTTTACACTTTGCACAGAAGCACATAAGACAAGCTTCTGCCTTCTCCTTCTGTCTTCTCCTCTGTACCTTGTGGCATTCCCACTGACCTAGCCTAACCTTCCGACTTCTGCAGTCGTGACGCCTCATGGTGCTTCTCTTTACCTGTCCCTGCAACAGCACCCTTCCCCTCAAAATGACTGTAAGACTCATTTAACATCTGCAAATCATTCTGAACTCATGAGGAGTAAGGCATTATTTAGGCATAATGATATATCTACGCAAAGCTCTATCTAATACTGCACACTGATGTACTTAGATTTTCCATTTAATGCTAATGCTCTTGTAATTTACAATTAAACAATTCGGTTTTTTCCGCCTGTGGAATTTCTTTCACCCAGACTTACTCTATAAAATGTTTTGAAAAACTGACAAAGTCTCATATACACCACTCTGTACAGCCAGATACAATCACAGAATCATGCACATGGGAAGAGATCTCTGCAGGGAGGGGATCTCTCTCTGCAAGGGATCTGCCATCACTCAGCCCAGACCACTGAGTTTTGAACATCTCCACGGACAGATTTTCCAGTCATCAGGAACCTTCCCCAACTGCTATGATCTCTCAAAGATGACAGAAAGCAACCTCTCAATGACACCAAACAGCTTCAGGAGCAGCCTTGGGTCCTTCCCATCTGGTCTCATGGACTTGCATTTGTTGAATTGTTAAAGGCTCTCTGTCTATATCCTTGGGGGTTGGACTAGATGATCTCCAGAGGTCCCTTCCAACCCCGTATCATTCTGTGATTCTTTGTGTTTCACTCCAGCAGTCTCTGCAGGAAATGGAAACAAACATTTCTTCACTATTCCAATATAAAATTAGGAGGACAGAGCCAAGAATGGGTTCAAAAAGCAATTAAACAAATTCATGGAATAAAAATCCATCAGAATTGTTCCATGCTGAGATGCTGATACCATCACCTGATACCGGACAGTCCTTATCTCAAAGATTGCCAGACTGTTGGATGCCAAACACCAAAAACCTCACACCATGGTAAAGACATCATTCTGTGCCCAGGCACCATTCTTGTTGGCTTACGATGAAGAATAACAGATCTGAAAGACCTCCACACCACCAGACAAGGTCCTGGACCTGTTTGTCTAACCCAGTAAATTCTTACCCAGTATGTTTCATGATTTTCCTCTGCCATTTAAAGGGTAAGTTTTAAAGCCTCCACTTTTGGTGAAGAGTCATCTATTACAAGTACTCCAGGGATACAAGCTGAGATGTGAATTCCAGACCACTCAAATGAGCAATGCTGTCAAAAAATGCTTTTATTGACGTAGCTGTTCACCGACACAAGCTACATGCTAACAAGACTATAGCAGCAGAAAACTAAAAACATTTTAAACATAGGTTTTAAACGGCCAACATAAAGTGCTGTTATGTTTTCAGGTGCTGATCACAGTTGAAAACACTGGAGCTGATCACAGTTACCTGTAGCCTCTTCTATCACCTTCTCCCACTGTAGCAAGGCTTCTTAAGTAAGTGCTACCTCAGGTAAGGGTTATGAGTGCTAGGTAATTCCAGAGGGGTCTGGAGTCTTTAAAGCTGTTAATTGATTCCCGACCTCAGCAAAACCACCCAAGATTTAAATCCATCTCCACTTTAAAATATTGTCATACCTTCAAGCAACAAGTGGGGAAGTCTCCTCATCTCAAGGCTAGTGGTTTCATGAGGATGGCAAAAGGGGAATATGAGGTTATTGTTCCTACAGAGAATTATCTGCAGTCATAGTGACCTTTGTTGAAATCTGCACTGAAGAATAAAGAAACTTTATATTAACTGTGCATCTTTAAGAAAAGGCAAAGGTATATAATGGCATCAAAGTCCATTAATTCCTAATAGATCCTGTCACAAAGGAGACCTTTGCTATTAAATGGCTAATTTAGACCACTGAGTTATTTTTATCTCTAAAACTCTACCTTAGTGATTATTTTCATACAAAAAGACCTATTACTTCTGGTTTGGGGGATTTTTTAAAATGTGTATATTTAAAATCTCATGAATATTCTGAGGGCTTCACATGTGGAGGTCAGCAAGGGACTGTGCTAGCACTGCCCTCTTTAATATGTATATTAGCCACTGGTGGTTGGGGAGATTACTAAGTGTACAGAATAAGCAATTTGCTGAAGCCACAACTCTCTGCTTTCCTTCCATCGAATGTAGATGAAACAGGGTTTTTCTTTACTTTGCAAAACAGACCCTCTCCAAGACTGAAATTCAGTCCAGCTAAGGAACAGGTATTAGAGAGCTGCAAAGAAAATGAGAGTGAAAGAAATGCAATGAAAAATAGAAAAACAATATGAGTGTTTGTCAGTCACGTATAAATACGTTATTTATTCTCTTCAGTATAGGTTTCATTGCAACATTGACGGAATACAAATTGACACAAAATTCATGTAAATTTATGTAAATGCATATATAAATGAGTTGCAGCCCTCAGGCTTCTGGCAAGTTGCCACAGTGGCTCTGAGCAGAGCAGAGACTTTGCACCACTGTAGTACTCTGAGAGGTGTTATTGTGAATTAGAGTGTGGTTTTCTGAGAAACATTAGTAGCTTTATCAGTTTCTACATGGAGTTTGCCAGGGGCAAAAGAAATACCACTTTGTGAACTTTTGGCTTCTTATCTGAGGTAGTAATAGCACTGAGCCTAGAAATAGCTCACGTGTGACCATTACAAACTCTTTTACTTTCTCGGCAGAGTTTATAGTTACTGTGAGACAGAAAAACTCAGTTCATGAACATGATAAACTTCACTGGCATTTCTTTGGAATCTGTAATAGCCATGAACTCAGAAATAGCTGGTTCATGACCATTTTAAACTCCTTTGGCTTTCCAGTGGAGACTTTCTAATAGCCATGAGCAGAGGAATAGCTGGCTCACAACCATTAAGGTCTTTGTCAACGTGTCTATTGGGAATATAATGGTTGTAAGCCCAAGAACAGCAAGTTCACAATTCTTACACTTTTTTTTTTCCCCAGTTTTTCATACTGCAAAAGAGCTGCATAGCCAATAAATTGCCAGTAACAAATAATGCCATCATAGAGGTTTGCTTAGCTATTCAGGGATAATGCAACAGAATAAAATATAATACATTAAGGTAAATGGTGGAACTAGATTTAGGCAGCTTTCCAATGTTTGTGGCTTATAAACTGATGATTTTTTTTTTAACCTATCAGTCATGGTATTCATCCCCATTGGATTGGCATTCATGGAATCCAATCCCATCTCCATTCACAAGGGGAAAGGACAGCCCACAGGAAGTGTCACAGACAATAGCAAGAGCAAGGATGTGGTACTGGCCTAAAAGTGTGATGGACTGTTCAGGGAGTCAGATCTTCTTACTTTTCCATATAAAGGATCTCAGGATGAATATAACACCTCTGTGGTCTGTCTATAAAAATACTTGTGGCCAGGTTTACAGAGGTTCTCGCTGGATTTTTCTAGCTGAAGATATGTTTAGTCCAGCTGATTGTCTCTTGACCATGTAGCCAGATTAAGATAGCTGACATGGGAGCTGATAGTCTGCATGCAGATCCCCACATTGGCCCTTAACAGCCTAGATGCACAGCCTATGTTCAGCCATGGCATAACTGGAAGCAAATCTGCTAATGGCACTCTTGAATCTCCGCAAACCACATGATCTCTGCAAAAGTCTCCTTCCCTTCAGAAGTCTTCTAGAGCTAGCGTGGGAGGCTTTTGCAGTCCTCTCAGGTCCTTTGCTAGAAACTGCATATTTACAGGTGCCTACATGACAAATGAGTATCGTTTGCAGGTTTCTACCAAAGGACTAAAAATACAACAGGACCTAACTTCTAGATCTCAAAATAGAAAGGAAATATTGAAGTATTTTTCCTTTGTGACCCTCCCAGGTGCCTCTGGTTCCACACCTTTTCCTTCAAATTCCCTTGTGTGAACCCCTTGTCGCTGATCTCCCAGGACTCCCATCTGAAAACACTTCTCTTGTCAGGGAGAAAAGATTTTCTGGGGGCTGAAAGTCTTTCCTCTTAATAGGACTGAGAGGGGGCAACAAGGCATAAGGGTACCGGTGGCACACAGGGAAGCATTTAAGTATTTATATGCTCTTCTCCTCACTACTTTGGGGAATGTATTATTTCTTTTAATAAGAAGTGTTTGTGCAAATCAGGCCCCCAAAGGGCCATGCAGTTGTAGTTTTGGGACCTAATTCTGTTCCCACTGAAGTCAGTGGCCAAATCTCTATTGACTTCAAATGAAGCAGTCCTGGGTTCTGTGGTGTTTCCTCTATATTTCCCACTAAGAAATTGTTTTCTTTAAAGCTCTGACATCACATGATGCAACCCACTGTAAAAATGATGCTTGTGTTATATATAGATGTACAGAAATGGAGGAGTGATTTTTCAGTGATAATGATAATTCTCTGAGGCACAGCAAGCATGGGAGACGAATCATTGCAGGATAGAAAGCCTCTGGAAGCGTGTGCTAATGCTTCAGACATCAGAAAAGAAATCATGTTCCAGCAATTAAACGTAAGAGGAATCAACTCTTTCAATTAATTTTAACTGAGTTTTCGCTGTTTAAAAATCCCCAGCCTTTGGGAAGGAAAATGACAGATGGGGCTTTCAAGGAAGTTACGGGATGGAATAAAAGATTGAATGGGCAAACTGGCAGGAAAACAATAAGAGAAAGAGATGCCAAAGAGTGTTGTTATGGTGGTGCTGGAAAAGGACATTAGTCCCAAGAGAAGAGAGGAGGCGATCAAGGGCCTGATCCTACAACTCTGTATTTGCTCATGTGAATGATCTCATTGATCTTAGCTGGACTCTGTGCCTGAGAAAGTATTTGTGGAATCAGATCACAGACTGTTAGAGAGCAAATGCTACCTCACTCATTGCCTAACCTGCAAACATTTAGCCAGAGGGACAGATCAGGGAGGGGAGGGAGGAGACGAAGAGGAGGAGGGGGTGAAGAAGTAAGAGCTGGAGGGGGACTCTTTGTCAGGAAATGTAGTGGTAGGACAAGGAGTGATGGCTTTAAATTGGAAGAGGGGAGATTTAGATTAAATACCAGAAAGAAATTCTTTACTGTGAGGGTGGTGAGACACCGGAACTGGTTGCCCAGAGAAGTTGTGGATGCCGCATCCCTGGAGGTGTTCAAGGCCAGGCTGGATGGGGCTTTGAGCAACCTGCTCTAGTGGGAGGTGTCCTTGCCCATGGCAGGGGGGTTGGAACAAGATGATCTTTAAGGTCCCTTCCAACTCTAACCGTCCTATAATTCTATGATTCTAAAAATAAGAGGAGAAAACAACACAGCAGGAAAGACTTTGCTCTGGTGTTAGCAGAGCGATGTCACTGATGCCACCTTGCCACCCCTTGATCTGAAAGAAAGGGGAGTTCCAGGTGTTTAAGACTGTATTTTGAAAGTCAAATGCAGTTCCTGGGTTGAGATTTACTCCACCCAAGCTTAGCCCAAGGAAAAGTCTGACAATAAAGTTATGAAAACCCTCAAAAAATAAGAAATGTTGATACAAATATATCTAGTCTGGTGCAAAAGCCGTATCCTACTGACAGATATATCATGCTAGGCTATGATGTGTGATGAAACTGATAAAAAATAAATATCTACCAAAGAAATAAACCTGTCAAAGCAAAAGTTTTGTGTTAAATATTCACTTATTGCATTTTCCTTGTACTCATTACAGTACCTGCACAGCCCCAAATCCTAGAAATGTAGTTGAATGCCTGATTCCTACTGAAACCAGTAGGAGCTAAGCACTTAAATGTCTTTGAGGGCTTAAGTTCCAGTTCACTAGAATAAGAATTTAACACTGCTCTGCTTATTTTCTCCTAATGATGCTTCAACCAGTTTCTGATTGCTTATTTTGTTTCACAGCATTGGTAGCACATTAATAATAGATATTTATATACAGGAGCTATCAAGAATGTTTTCCAGCAGAAAAGATTTTCACTTCCAAAAGCTTTAGACTGAGTAATAAGTTACACACACATTAGTTACTGCAAAAAATGGTATTCATGGCAATTGCATTTTGTCTAGGACCACAGATCTATATCTGTTATTAGGTGCTAAGGTGCTCCTGTCCTTGATGAAATAAAAGGTTACTTTACCAGTCTTTAGAGTAAAAGCAAACCAGTAGATGCAATGTCTCCTATTTTATTGCATAAACTGCTGCTAATCACAGAGCAGCGTAATTGTCACAGTGAGAAAACTGAAGCTTTTATCTCTAGCATTATAGACACTGATGTTTTTCAGAAAAGCTTAGGGAAAGGATTTCTGGAAATTTAAAAGAAGAAGCAAAGTAAACATAGGTTTTTCTTAAAAAAATGTGAAAGTTGCTTAATTTGACTATAGGAGCTACTGTGCAAAAATACATCCATGCTGAAGCAATTGCAATCACTTGCTGACATGCAATCAGAAGAAATGCAGACAGAATAAGACTGTATCATCTATTTATAAGTCTGGGAAATAAAAAATATTCCCTTCTAATCTTTTACGTGTTGTTGGCAGGTAGGATGGTGAACAGAAAAACAGGAAAATATGGGTAGGAGATATTAGCAATTTTGTTTGGGACTTTTAAGGTCCTGAGCAGTATAAAATAGGAGAGAAATAGCTCAATGATGACATCATGCCAGAGAAGTCTGTCCTTTCACCACCTGAAGCGTAGTTTAATCTGTCTAAAGCCATAAGGATCAGATCTTTTTTTAGTAAACATAATGCTAAATAACTTTCTTTGCTTTAATTGAGCTCATTGGACTAATCTCTAGAGATAGGAGGTCAAAGCACAGTTCCTTAAGAATTAGGACTGTAGTAAATATTGACAGCCTTGGCATTTTTTTTTCTAAAATAAACAGCTATTGATTCTGATCTCTCCCTAATTTTGCACAAATGTAAGTGTAATTCTGTGGCCTTGTTAGTTTCTCCACTTTTATCCTAACATCAGTAAGATCAGAAACAGACTCCATTTTACTATTCTGAGGAAAATATCTGGATTTTCCTGATGGCAATATTTTTTTTTAACCAATATTTTTGTGACAAAATTTATTTCACTGAATATTTAGGGTCATATCAGGAGTTGCAAAGTGAAACCCTAAGACATCATCATCACTAAGTTCCCAGAGATAGAATCACATACAGTAATAATATAATAACACCTACCTTTGCTGGTAAAAGGTTACTCAGATACCTGAAGTGTTGCTGTTCTATACATCTAGAGGGGCTACCATTGTTGTGGTGACTGGTACCTTCTCAAAGGCTGTTTAGAGATCACTTGACAAAGCACCGAAGTCTTCTTTGGGACCCAATCTATACCCTCCCTACATGTCCCCCCTTGTTTACTTGGAGGAAGAAATAATGGTCCCCAGGCATTATTTTTTTTTAATAACCAAGCAGTTATACCACTGAGCCCTGTGGCAGGAAATCTGGTATTCTCAGACCCTACTTAATCAATGCAGTTGTTTGTACAGAAGAAGCTCATTGTGATAAAATGACAGGAAAGGATTTATAATGAGAAGGAATCTCCGCCTCGAATTAAAAATGTCTCATTCTCTCTGGTGTGCTGTATAAATCTGTTGTGTATTTTGGAAATACCTAATATGTGTCAGTTTCAGCTGAAGCTTATAATGTAAATAGGCATAAGAACATTTGGCAGATAACCCAAATTACAGCTTCACCACTGCAATTTCATTAGAAAACAGATATATTAGAAAACTAATCTGCTAGGAGGTGAGGAACAAACTGACACTTGCCTTTAAGCTCTTACAATGTCTGAATTATAGAATTTATGATTATTATTATCTTAACATATTTAAATTAAAGTCAATCAAGTATATATCTGAACTCTAGAATGAATTATCATCACTGTGTCACTGACTTGAAATCTCTTAATTACCTAGAAAGGATCCATTTGGAGACTTGCTGCACAGATAGAAATGTACCATATGCCTGATCTGAAGAATTTCACCTGTCATTTAAAATAAGATTAATCTCTTGAATATCAATACATGAGTGCAGGGCCATGAATCGGAATGAAATGATTCTAAGGCAAACTCATAATAAAATTAAAATCCAGTTTCTTTTTTCTGGAGGCTAAAACAATAAATAGACCTTGCTGTCAGGTCTGATGTTTAATTTAATCAGTAATAAATAAAGAGCCCCCATCACAAAAAGACCAACTGGCTGCCAGCTCAGTCTCTGCATCAGTCTAACACCTGTGTCCGGAGTACACCTATTTTTGAAGTAGTTTGCAAAGAAAGTAGCTTGTAGAACATGTGACAAAAAAGGATAGGGAATTAAAGTCTTGTGGGGATCTACAAGATCTGGGGACACTAGCCACTAGATAACACCGGAAAACATCCACTTTGTTGTGCAATTAGGACATCCAAAAAGCTAAATATTCAAGGTGAAATCCTGATTCCAGTCAAGTTAGCAGCAAAGCTCCCTTAGACTTTTAAAAGCCAAGATATCTTGTCATAATCTTGCCTTTATCTTGTCATAAGTATCTTTGAGCCCAGCTTTGTAAGATGAACACCTAGAAGTAATGACTTCGATTTCAGCTCAGGAGTATCTGTTATATTTCTTCATACCCTATAGGAGATGCTCTGTACCTGTGGGAACAGGCCCTCCATAAACTAGCAATAAAACCTGTCTTCCTTATCAGGGTATTGTTTAGGTCTCCAGAGAAAGGAACAAAGCCTCAAAGGAAAATCCCCTACACTCATTTCTTCTATCTACTCTCCTCTACACAGGAGCAATTAATTATTTTAAAGAAATTAATTTTGTTACAGTTTTCCTAAGAACCTTTATTTTGAATTTTCCTTTAACTAAGTGGAAAAGGAACCAAGAAGGCAATTTACGTGGTTGGTTACTGGTGCCCTAATTAAAATATTAAAGAAATCATAGGACAGGAGCACAGTAAGGAACAAGGAAATAAAGCAGCCCAGCAAGGAATAACAAGCAATAAAATGTTCCTATTGATTTCGTAAAACAGTTCCAATTGTTCCTGGAACCTGATTCAGGGTCGATTGTGAGTTATGGGAAAGGGAAAAAGGACAAAGTCCTAGTAACAGATAAAAACCAGTTTCAAATATGGTCTTTACATCCTTGGAGGAAAGCAAAAAAGCAAAGGATATTATGCAAGCTGAGAAATAATGCTTTTTATTTGAAAGAGAAATAAGATGAGTCAATTACATTCATTGTTTACATTCCTGGCCTGCAGGATTCTATGGATATTAATTCGAGACCACACAGAACCCTCTTTCAAAATCCATTAATTCATTTATTTTACTGGTTTAGAAAATTTCCTGTTAATTGTCCCATTTTCTGGTAACTCTCTCCTGAACAACTTCTACAAGAAGATGTCCAAATGAGGTATATTTTTTCTGCGCACCTACTCTCACATCTTTGCTCTTATTTCTTGAATGTCCAGTCTTATCTCTGTTTGCTAAATCTTTATAGCCCTATCTCAACTGGGAATTTATATTCACCAACACAAAAGCTTTCACTTATAACAAGGTGTCTAACATGGAATATTTATAAACACAGGATGATGGGAGCTAGATTGAACCAAAAAGCAGTAGCAGAACCTGTTTTGACCAGTCAGCAGCCAAACCTCTCTCCCAGTCACAACAAGAGCAGCTTTCTAGCACCTCCTCCCCTACAAAATTACCTCCAGTTACAAACCTTGCTAAAATCCTATAGTAAACTAGGTACCACCCAATGAAAGTAGGTGATATCTATGTGTCACCTCATGGTTAATATCTCACTTGCCT
>VZTM01027500.1:34467-81858 GCA_013400555.1 Jacana jacana
TGACAACAAGATGTAGATTTTATGACATTTCTACACGTGGTTGGCTAATGTGACCTGGTAATTCTGTGGTAAAAACACACCCCACTCTGTCAGCGGCAACAGCCTTAGTGTTTTATGCTGTTTCCCATCACGGCAGCATCTGAGCATTCTCCTTGTCAAATCAGTCACATTAGGAAAATAAATTTCCTGTGAAACACACAGTTGCAGACGCTTTTTTTTTTCCCTCCTTGCTTTGAAGTTTTGATAGCACATGCTTTATATCTTTGCTAGCTTGTGGTGATGACTTGCATGTTTCTTGGGGTTTGAAAAATAAGTCTTCATTGCCCAAGAATGCCCACAAGAGTTCAAAGTGACAGACTATACACATTTTTGGAAGTAGCCAAAGAAATTTTTCCAAGAACTTCTAAGATAGATGACCTCACAGACACTGTTTTTTTCTGAATTCCACCTAGATAATAGTGATCCTAAAGCATTAGGGTTTGCTTCTTTGATCTTTTTTAGCCTTTATAAGATTGCTACTGTAGTTCTATTATTCATAAAAATTACAAACCTTATTGTGACTTTTTGGAAGCTCTTGGTTTCTACAAGAAAGGGCTAGACACACCTGTTCAGAGAGAAAATTAATTCTAACCTTCTCTGAAGCTTTCCAAAAGGATTTTGCTAAGGTTCAGGTACAGATCAAAATTTAATCTTAACTCATTTAATAGACCTTAGTATATTGAATAGTGTGAGATAGCATTAGAAAGAGTCCGAGATAACAATATCAGTACCAGCTTAGCAAAGCATGAGTAGCAATTGTAAACAGTGTACGCCTAGTGTAGCTTTAGTCATGGTAACAAGAAATAAGATGTCTGGAAAGCATCAGTACTGAGAACATTCAGATTTTTAAAGCTGAATGAGAGCTTTCAATGGGTGAAGGTCAGAAAGCAGCTCTGATTGTAAACAAAGGAGAGTTCTGTCCCCTCTGGCACTGAACCCGTATTCCTGATTAGATTCCCATCTGCACAGGCCCTAAAACCTTGAAATTCAAACGCTGAGCTGAGGTTAAGTTAGGTAGAATGCATCCTAAATGTCATACACCTGCAGCAATTTCTAGAATAAATATTCTTACTTTTTTGTTTATTATTCACACAATTACAGATCTAATATGATCCATATTACTGTTACATATGCTGATAACAATTAGCCTGTACTGTATTTCTCTTTATTTGCTTATTTAATTATGCATTTATTTTAATCTCTTACTATGAGATTATGGTTCATCTATGATGATATTCTTTGAAATATCTTTGTTTCAGCACAAAACACTCTCATACCAGTGCAAGGCTTTGAGACTTTGGCTAATGCTGTGCATTGAAAGAGATTTTATTTGCAGTGATGCTCTATAATTCAAATCATTTTAATAAATAAGAGAAGGAGCACTAACTCTTCAGTCCTCCAAAACATGCTCACTGTGGTGATGGCACAGAAAAGTGACAAACAATCCAATATTTAAGGGTCACCACATGCAGATTAAAAAATGCCTTGGTGTTTTACCTTCATATCATCTTTATCCTAAGATAAACATTAAGAAATAGGTACAGAAGTAGAGGCAGAAACAGTTATGGAAAACAACTATTTATTGTGGCTCAAATAGGTACCATCTGATTGCTTGATTTAAATTCAAATTTAAATATATAAAAGGGGATTATGATTATATGTCTGTACTTTAGATCCACCCTGACATTTTTCTTCTTTGACTCAAATACTGCTAAGATACTCCCATGCACGCTATTCTTAGGACAAAACACTTATCTTTCACTCTCTGAAGATAATCTTGTTGAAGGCAAAGACTGTCTTGAGGTCATATTCAAACTCAAACCTTTACCCCACCACACAGATATCTGTGATTTGCAATTTAATCAGAGTGATAATTTCTACACTTCTCCTGGAAGGTTATTGGCCCTCCCAATCTAACTTTGAGAGTTATTAAGGGCCCTTTCAGATAGCAAGGCGGAGTCATCTCTCCATAAACAGAAACTTGCTAAGAACTATAGATGTATTTAATATAAACAAGTTATTAACCCCATGGGAAGACAGTGTTCCCTCCTCCCTGATGTTCATAGAATAATTCATCTCTCAGTGTATATATTCTGTACAAACAAAAACCTGTAGTTCTTGTAAACATCTAAATTGTCTCTTGTATTTTATACAAGCATATAAATTACACTGTGAGGTGGTTCATTATATGTTGCCGGCTGAGCAAAGAACCAATAGGAGATAGCAGGTTTAAAGGTTTCCTTAGTCTGGACTTTGGAGGATATCATCCTGTACTTCACATTCCCCTATGCCAAGCAATCATGGCTATAATGATGAGCACTGCTTTCATTCCAAACCTAGAAAAAGTTCTTTATTATGTATTTTTGAAGTACAGGTCAGTCAGGTGTAACAAATAAGGCCCACAAACTCACACAACAAAATTGCTTCTTTGTTAAGGTTGGACCCCAGGAAAGGCTGAACCTTTCCAAACTGGCACCAGTTCTCAATTTATATGATCAAGGCTGAAAACACAGCTGTCACCTTGATGTCCATTTGCTGTCAGTGTGAAAACTTGTACTCACATCAGTGGTTATAGGTTCTGCTTCATCTGTTACTGAACATTACCCAGTTGTGTTTGTTGCAGCCGCTACTGAAAACAAAACTAAATCCATGTAACTTAGACATTCGTTTTCTCTATTGGCAAAACAATGTAAAATAGTTTGTTGGCCACTTGGTTCCCTTCTTTGCAAACTCACCTGGCTCACTGCTACAGCTCAGTGCCCTCCAGCTCTGCCACTTAGAAAGGGTTGTAGGGCTGCTTAGGGCTGTGCTCTGATCATAATCACCAGCAGGATCAAAGGGATTTATTTAAAAAACAAAAACAAAAACAAAAGCAAAAACAGAAACAAAACCAAACACCAAAACAAAACCAAACACAAACACAAACACAAACACACCACCTACTTTTGGAGAGGGATTTTGATCATTTCAATGATCCGGTTTGCAACACATGCCTACAAATAGTTGTATCAGCACAGCTAAGAAAGCAGTAGGAGAAACACAGCAGAGAGTGGGAACAGGTGGAGGAATAGGAAAAATCAGAACCTCTTAAACTGGCTTTGCTGATGGGAAAAATGTTACTGGGATGAAGATTTCAGGGTATGGCTTTGTTCAGCAGGATGAGCCAAGTTACTGTTCTGCTGCAGGAAAAAGAGAAAGCCTGCACTCCCTTGCCATGTGTGGACACCCACGCCTGCCGCTTAGCTTGTGCCAGCTGTGCTGTTTGTCTGCTAGCACAGAGGGACAACCAAGAAGTTTGGTGAATTCAGTTCACTAAAATGATACTAAAACTTAGTGGAACAAAATAAGTAGGGTCGTTGTGTTAGGTTGGGGGTTGGGTTTTTTTTATTTTGTTTCGGGGTTTGGGTTGTTTTTTTTCCCGAGGGAATTGAAGAGGAAGAGAAGGGAATTATGCTTTCAGGTGGGAAAAGCATTGAGATGTGGTAAAGAGGGCAGGAAAAGAAAGAAGTGGAGAAAGAAAAGGGAAAAATGAGGTCTGTCCCTCCACCGGTAGCAGTTATTCATTTGGCTCAGCTGTGTCAGGAAAATTTGCCATAAATTGCCGAGAAAATAGCAGCACTAATAGGAAGATAACAACTGCAACCAATAAAAATTATTCACATGCAGTCAGGCTTCTTGCTAGAGAGACAGAAATGGAGCATCATTAGGAAGCAAAACTCCTCTGTGTAATGCTATTTTCACAGATGTGTGTGTTCACACCGCTGGTACTTCAGCAGGTGGAGATGGGAGGCTCCAACCCAACCTGGCCAGGCTGAACTTTGGAGCAGGGGACACAACAAAGCTATAAATGTGTTCATTGTCTGACATAATTTTTAAATCTGTCTGAGAGGCAACTTTATGACATTGAGCCATCCTTCAGGGACCCATCTTCCTTCCAGAACTTCCCAGCATGCAACCTGCATTGCCTTCAACTCCTCCTAGCCTTCATTTAAACCAGCAGCATTTGTTTCATGTGGCTCCAAAGCAAGAGCAAATAGCAGGATGCCATTGACAGAAATCACTGCAATGCTGTTGAGACAGGTTTTGTCTCTTTTGCATTATCTACCTGATTCAAAATAAGGATAAGCCAAGCTCCTTCCTTTGCAATAGGAACAGCCTTGCATGGGGAAAAAGGAGCAAGAAACCTGAAATCACTGACTTCTCACTTGTAAAATGATAAGATGTTATCACTGATAAGTTATTAAAATTCCTGTCTGATGCATACCTGCCATTATATGAAAACACAATTCTTTCTGATTTTTGCCATTTTCATAGTAAAGACTCTCTTTTATTTCATTGGCACCATTTTTGTACTGTGTTGCATTGGAGTTAACCCCCAATGGATCAAACAGGAGTCAAACACACAGTGATTTAGCGTGGGGTTAAGAAACCCAAACCACATGACAAAATCCAGGCAGCCTAAGAAGTTAAATGGAAGCTGTGTTTCCACAAAGAAACAAGGTAAACAGCAGCAGGGCCAACAAATTAATGTGTCCTTTAGTATGACTGTGCAAAATACCTTTACCTATCAGCAAAATTGTGCATGGGTCTGGAGTTCCTCGCCTACAGCTTATTAATGATAAATCCAGGAGTCATTCCCTAAAGCACTGCCTCATCCTGCCATTGGGCTTGATTCTGAGAGCACCACCTAATTTTCTACTGACCTCTCTGAACTTTGTATACTCAGCACTTTTCTGAGCACAGCCATAAGCTGGATAATGTTCAATGGTTTTGCTGCAAACAAGTCTGCCTTCTGGTGGATCATCATCATTATTATTGTTGTTGTTATTGTTATTATTATTAGTCTTGATCCTTTAAAAGATCATTTTCTCCCTGAAAAAATAAACAAACCTTAATATTTTCCTCTGTTGGGAAAAATTTCTTCACTATCTTTCTTTTGTCAGCATATACCTGATCGCTGCTGTGGTTGACACCGATAGTCTTTGCTCTGTTTACTTTAAAGAATAAGCCACTGCTGTTTGATTTAGTTTTTCATTTTTAATGTGTAAGCCCTCTCTTTATCCTGCATTCCAGAGGAAAGTAACCAGAGTTCCTTTAAATATCATGTAGGGTGAAAAGGAAAGAAATAAAGCCAGAGTTGTAAATGTAAATCTTCCTAGCAAATTTATATCACTGAGATTTATAAGGAGGAGGGGGGAAAACCAAACATGTGAGCACCAAGTTCCCCTGGCAGCATTAATGTGACAGGTGTACCTCAGCCCAGCCAGTCATTTTTCACTTAACTGTCAGTACACTTGCTTAATGCTTCTAGCTGCATTGCACCAGTATAGCTTTTTATTCTAAAGGTCAGCCACCCACACCAAAGTTCAAAAAGACATTAATGCAAACAAGACATTACATCAAAGGTGAATTTCATCAGACCTGACTTGAACTAGCTGGGCAAGATGAGATTCATTAATACAAGGTTCCAAATTTAAAGAAAAAACCACAGAATGAATAAGATATAAAGAGCTGTGTTCTTCCTTATGCTTTTATCTGCTTAAAGTGCTCAGGCTATCACAGTTACACAAGAAGGGATGTGTATATCTTTATATCAAAAAAAAAATCACCAAAGAACAGGACTTAACATTTCATTGTTAAGGGAGAAATAAGGGCCCTGATCTTCTCTTGGGAAACTCTGCACAGTTGATTAAGGTGGCTCGAAACAATTTTTTAAATTATTGATTATGAATCCCCAATTCCAAGTCTCCCACCTCGAAGGTGCTCTCCAAGGCATTGTACTGGAGGTGCCTAATGAAGATGTGACAGCTGCTCTAGCATTAAATATCAAGTGAGTGATGATGAAGCCAAAGCCCTGCTGTCCGAGGCTGCCAGATCCTTCCCCTGTATTACTGAGAGAGGCAGAAAATGAGCTGCAATGACTAAGTTAGACATCAGTAGAAGGTATCTCTGTATGGCTCACATAAAGCCAGTCTAGAAGAGAAAAACAACTCTTCCCTTTCTGTTTTCTTTCCTTTCTCATTCCTGGAAGGAGGTGGCAGAGAGAGCACAACAGCACTTCCTAAAACTCTGAGGATCCCACTAGATGGGAATATTCCTTCTCCGGCCAAATTGCCTAGTTTTTATGCTGCCAGATGAACAAAGCAGCCACTACGTCCAAGAGGACTCAAAACAGGGCAACAAAGGTGAAATTAGATAAGTTTTTTGTTTGGTTTGGTTTTGTACAGGACAAAAATACAGCAACAGCTGTAGATGCTCAAGAAGTAAACAGTCCTGTTTAGCATGGAAACCACTTATACAAGTTGTTTGAATTAGCTGATCCTCAGCAAGGGAAATAAAATGGTTGTATAAATCCTACACTTCATCCCAGATAACAACATAGCAAGATCTTAATCCAGACAACACCAGGCTTGATCTTTCAGACTCTGTGTGAAGACTTAGTGATTATGTCCCTGCGTCAGAAGCAGGTTTCTCATCAATTTCTAAGTGCTGTCGTCTGATGCAAATATTTACAGTTCTTCATCGGACAGCTCCAGTCCTTGGGCCTCTTAGCTGATTATGTGATACCCTACCCATTCCGTGATTCCTGGAAACACCTCTAGGGATCTACAACAATCCCTGACACTTATCTCACTATGCTAGGTAAAAGGAACAGATTTTCAGGTGTACTTTAATGGTTATGCAGCCATTTGCAGTTCCAGAAAGTAGGCATTTCAAACTGTCCTTCCAAAGAAGAGAAGAATGGTCTGAACAAATCCAAATATCTAACTCAACCACTTTGGACATGGGGAATTGGACTCTGCCTCAGGATTCACTATATCTGATCTTCAAATCTTTCACACTCTTTTATATTCCACAAAGCAGGAAAAAAAAAAACAACAAAAATTCAAATATCTCCCCCCCCCAATTTTCATGTCATTTTTTAGCCCAGAACCAGGGTTAGTTCTAGTTAGGTTTTTTTTTTTTTTTCCCTGAGGTAAAAAAGCACAGCCATAATGTCCTTAATTCTGCATGTTTTGTGAGAATAAGTAATAAAAAAAAAAAACGGTTTCAGTTGGAAGCTTGGCTTTGGGGAGCTTATTGGTTTTCTTCTTGTATCGTGTGGAATGATGTGAGATTTTGTTATCAACTGAAAACCATTTCAAGTGAAAAGCAACTTTAAGTGCAAAAAATTCATCAGTTCGCTTTTGAATGCAAATCCTCAGAAGGTTTATACAAAAATTCTGTGCATTTCAAGGTTCATTCATACTTCTTCACCTCCTTCAATAAGGCTATTGCAGAGGCTTAACTTTAAGTGTTTGTTCAAGTGTTTTGCTGCAGAGGAGCCTCAGAGACCTTGATGGCAGGAGCCATTGTTGTGGTGATTTCAGACCTCGAGGCAGGAAGCAAATTGCACATGTGGCATCTTGCAAAGGACAGAAAATAACACTGCCTTCTTCGGAAAATATAAAAGCAGGCTTTTCCTTGGATTCTAAATGGACAAATTAATGGTCATTGGCAAAAGCAAGGAGAGAACAAGAAAAATGATAGAGAAAGCGAATAACGGAAGAATAGATGTCTTTATTCCTACAGGCTTTACTGAAATGCTTTCAAACAATTGCCTTTGGATCAAGAAGAATTCCTGAATGATTTTGCAAAACAAAGTAGAACTGCAAATGAAAGCAACACTCCCGACAATCAAAGGAGATGTTTCCCAACTCAAATATAGCAAAACAAAAGGTATGGGATGGGGGGTTGGGGTGGGAACAGGGGGAATGCATGACTATAAAAGAAAAGAAATAGAAAAAGGTTTTCAGAGGGCTCGAAATGACTTTGATTTCCCGGGAAAGCACTTTGATTTCCTGATGTTTTGGTGGTACAGCTGTATGTTTCACAACCCAAACATTGACTGGTGTGGTTTGTAAGAGAATTTATGGTTTTGTCCTACTATCAATACATACACATATCAATAGAAGTGTTTTCCTATAACCTAAGATATCCGTACATCTTACATAACAAAACCAGAGGACAAAACCAGTCTCCCATTGCTGTACAATCCACCTAGAGCTGTCTACAGAAACCCAAGTCTGTTTGAGATACCTTCAAATATACCCCCTCCAAGCACCTGAGATGCCTGCACTTCAGCTGAGCTGCACTGGGTACCCTCCTAACCCATCACTCAGCCTGGCTTTGTTAGGGTCTGTCTGCCACCAACACTATGCGCTCTTATGAACGAGTACTCACTTCTTTGTTACTTTCTTAAGCTCTTACCCAGCCCATAATACCCATGGTCCATGCCTACATGTGGATTGGGTTTTTATTTGGGATTTCTGAGAGGGCAATTGTACAATGTTGGGTAGACTTCCACTTTGTGCCAAACTGCACATATTTCCACTGAGGACTGGCCATCCTGGACCTCACCTCATAACACGGTCACCTCCTTTCTCAGAGACACCATGCAAACAGGTCTAGTCTAACTGCGTGGGTCAAAAGCTGTGCTTAGTCAGGAATAAACACTACTAGTAAAGCCAGTGAGTACCTGAATCATAACCATCCAAATACTTGACAAAATGCCTTTTATTGCAGACCCTTACATTTACCTCACTTTCCTTTTGGAGTGGCAGACTGTGGGAAGAACCACTCAAAAAAGGGCATCAGGCAGAGGTACCTTTCAGAAAGGCAGTCATTTCTACTGTTCTCTGATTGTCTCCTGCCCACTCCACACAGGCAAACACACCACACCATAGCCTTTGCACCCTGGGAAATACTCAAAACCTCAGTAGTCATCACTGGAGAGCACTGTCAATTCATGGGGACCATGAAGGTCGCAAAATAGTTGTCAAAACGTGTCTGCTGGTCTGTAATATCTCTGTTTGGAGTGCAAGAAAATGGAGTGCAGCCTGACCCAGACTGGAAAAGACTTGTTCCACTCAAGTATTATTATACAAACTTCCACAGAAAACGATAAAAAAGAAATATATTTATTGCCTGTATTCCAGGAACCTGACTGAATAAGCAATGGATGCTGCTTACCGTAGGCCAGAAAAAATTCTCTGCCGGAATAAGATCTTATTCATGGTTTAACTACATTAATTCAAGAGATCCAGACCTGGCACTCAGAGGCTTTAGTTCCACAAACACTTTGGTCCGACACTGAGGCCAAAAGAAGCAGCCCCGTTCTCCCATCATCTTCACTTTTTTCTGACTCAACATTGCCCTCTCCCTTGTTCTGGCATCAGAAGATTCACGTCAATACAGTGGACCAGAGCGGGGAATGGACCCAGATTTGAGCTAGCCAAGCCCCTCTTTCTGGCATAGCTTTCTCCTGGATTGATTTCCCTGCCCAGCGCAATGTGCAGCTGCATGAAATTTGGCCGTGGCAGCAAGGATGGCATGACACAGGGGCGAGGGGGGAATACATACAGGAGCAAGGAGAAAACAGGACTGTTTATTCCAGCAGCAGTGGTGGCTGCTACTTTAACTTGGCTGTGAATGACCCTGTGGTGTCAGAGTCATTCTTTCTTACTATAGCCTCCAAATTCATGGACCAAATTCATGTTTTGGAAGTGCATCCTCCACAGTGCTTTGCTGTAAATGGGTAAGAGGGTGTTACTTATACAGGATATTTATTAGACTGCCTACACCTTGCAGAAAGAAAATATACAGAACAGTCAGAGTATGCAGCATACATATTGCACAGGTTTATAAATGTTTTTAACGATGTTAATGCTGAATAATCAACTCTGGAACACAATAGCCTGCATTTTACAAACACCAGCATAACAATGTGTGATCCAGAATGGGAAATGGACCTAGGTTACTACTGAGCCTTTAGTTCTCCCATAATCTATGGTTACCAATAGATGCAGAAGAACTTCTATTGAAGAAGATCTAGTGAAAAATACTTGCCAAAATAATTATTCTGATTTTAACAAACAGTTTAAATAAAGAATGTTTGTTTTTCTCAGCTAAGTTCTGGATGGCCTTTAATAAGGAGGGGAAAAAAAGAAAAGCAATATTTTTCTGGGACCAAAAAGCAGCAGTTCGGCTGCTGGCAAGAGTCCCTGTAGAGTACACAGAAGAGTGAGGCATTAGGCCGTGCT
Source organism: Jacana jacana (assembly GCA_013400555.1). Classification (NCBI taxonomy): domain Eukaryota; kingdom Metazoa; phylum Chordata; class Aves; order Charadriiformes; family Jacanidae; genus Jacana; species Jacana jacana. The sequence goes on from VZTM01027500.1 coordinate 44,589, forward strand.
ATTTTAAAAGGCTGCTTTCATTGACTGGAACTTTATTCACTGGACATTAACACCAGGAGAGTATTTGACTTCTTTTTCCAATTCTTAGAACTTTCATATTTCCTAGTACTAGTCAGACTAAATATTAAGTATTTCCTCTGTGACACAGATTGTTCTTCTGTGCTTCTTCCTCTGCCCAGGATGTCTGTTGACAACCACCTACTTGGACGTATACTTGGGTTTACACATTGCCATCTGAATCTTTCGTGATACAAATGCTACCAAATGCCATGTTGCAGGTGGCTCCTGGTCAGAACAAGCGTTTAGTTTTCCCTCATTAACACTTCTGTTTTCCAGATAATGTGACTGGCGGACTTCACTTGCAAGTGAAAACTGAAGGGAAGTAACACCATGAGATCTCCAGCACTTTCTCTTCTTCCCATCTCCTTGTCTTTTCTCCCCACACCTTTTTGACTCTCTTGGCCCATGGCTTACTAAACTCCTCTCTTCTAACCTGGCCTTCTGCTTTTCTCTTTCTTCTGGAAATATGGCTCACCATACCTTTGCCAGTCCCACTGTCTCAACAGCCCTGGTGCCCATCAAGATTCATGCCAGCTCCTCACAACACCCTCCTGGAGGTGTTGGCTGGGTGACAAGCAAGGGCACCCACTTCCAGTTGGTCCCCATCCTGCTGATGAAGCAGAGAGCTGTGCAGGATACATCTTACGGATTAAAAGGTGTAAGACTGAAGGAGGGAAGGGTGACAAAGAGGCACTGGAGGTGGGCCATGTGGCTAGTGCATCACAGGACAGCACTGATGGTGCAATGGCTACACAAGCATCAGCACCTAATAACTTTGGTACTACTTGATACCATGTATGTTTGGAGTTGCAGCATGCTGCCTAACATTTGTGGAAATAGGGGAGGGAGGGAGAAATGTTGCTACTGTTTGGTGTTTTACTTTCTTCTAACTGCTTTTTATTTTCCATTGTAGTGAGCGAGTAGAGTGGTTACTGTACAACATAAGGCTGACTATTAACCAACAAGAAGGCACACTAAATCTGCTTCTTGTCCCCTCAGGCAGTGGTCCCTAACTCTTGGCTCAGAGACAACATGTTGAGCACCAGATTCTTCAGCATTACTTGCAGGCATCAGTGAAAGGGGAGTACAGCATCAGACACCACTTGCAGTACATTACTTTTTCAGTACATTACCCCAGGTTAATGCAAGTTGGGGTTCTCTGCTTGGGCTTAGACATTGGTCATAAGATATCAGAAAGAGAAAATAACAGAAGATGGAAGAGGACTAAGTGATCAAAAATTAATCATGCCCAGTACCTGAAAGCTCATTTTTTTCACTGCAGCAAGTCCCAAAAAGAAGACTGAGCACTTCTTTGCTTTCAGTGCCTTCCACAAACTCCTTCCTCAGGGTCATGAAAAGAGAGATAGAATCTGTGCATTAGATACAGGCTTCTGGAGCCACACTGCATTTCATGGAATAGCTAGAAAAGCCACATCTTTTTGTAATATGAAAAAAAAAAAAAGGCCAAACAAACGAAGTCTGGAAATATAACAAAGTAATTTAGATTACACAGAGCTATTCACCTGGTTTGGGATGATTGTTTTTTCCAGTTTATAAGGAATTATTTAAAACATTCTGGAGTTCGGACTAGCCCCACACACCTATTTAAGATTTAAGTTTTAAGTTTTAGCAGAAAATCAAAATATCCATTAAATACTAGCTACATTGAAGTGTACTGTTGATCCATAGCAACTGATATGGCAAGTTCCCACTGACCAGCTCTGAAGGTATTTCTCTCCTATATTCAAGTACAATAATGATGATGGGAACAGGCTACCTGTTCCTCTGGCATAACGGGCAGCTAGTAATGTCTATTTAGCAGAAATGAAGGGCTGTCCAAGAAAAGAAGACAGATACACAAGTTAGCCTCACAGATAAAATAATCCTAGTCAGCCAGACTTTACATGAAACACACATTTATGAATGGTATTGCGTGCGTGCGTGTGCTTGACGTTTCCCAGGTTTGGATTATAGAGGTTACACACAGACGAGTTAATCCTCTTCACTGCATGACCAGATTGTGGCTAAGAGAGAGATGATCTATCTTAAGAGATCTTATCTTTGAACCTCTACTCTGCATTCAGGAACTCTCCCCTGACAGGGCTAACAATCTTCTATAGATCCCCTACATGAAAGCGAAGGAGAAATGCCTTTACTGGCCTCTTGCAGCTATCTCAGTTGGTTCAGTGGTTCTCTTCTCAAGTGTAATGAGCTCCCTCAGGTTCACCTTAGTACTCTGATGCTGTGCTCTCCTTCCTACCGAGTAACTTTTTAATACCCTGCAAGCTACACGCATCTCTTGGTTGTGCTGCAAGCCGAGTACCTGCAGCAGCACAGCTTGCCTTGCAAGTTGCCAAGGCTACCCTGAAAACTCTTCCCTCCTTCTCTCTGTTTCGTGTATCTTTTTCTTGGTACACAAATGTCAGCAGTTGTAACCTACTGTAGGGAGGCATCTGGCAGCGATGGCTGCCACAAAGGAGGAGGCTCTTGCCGAAGATACTCTGCCAGAAGCGTTATGCAGACTCCCCTTCTCAATTCACATTTTCTTGGCACCTACACCCCTGTCTGACTGACTTTTAAATGGGCAAAGAGTCAACCCAACAGATGGGCCGGGTGGCAGGCAACCAAGACGCTATGAATGTACATTGTCTGGGTGTGGAGAGTCAAATTGCCAGTCAGGAATATCCAAGTAGCTGCCCGTCACACAGCTATGTGACGACAGCACAGAGATATGCTGTGAATAGCCAACTTTGAATGTCTTCTGTAACAGCAGAGCTCGTAGACAGAAAAAGTACAGTACAGCGGTGTTGCAGCTGACCACACTTGGGAGGAATCCAGGAAGGAATTGCGATGGAGAGGGCGAGTCCAGCGGAAGAGCAACTTTCCTCTCACAAAGGGACAGTCACCATCCCCCATCTGGATACCTTCTGGCATCACAGGAGATTTTTATTCAGGGCAAGGCAAGCCTTTTGTCTCTCAGGAGCCCTTTGATATTAGTGAAAAAATCTAATGCATTAAATGTTTTTGCTAAACTGCTCAATCAGCTTTGGGTGGTATGTGGTGGCCTCTGCATGCATGGTGTGAGCAGACTAGCCTAGCAAGTCTAGTTACCAAGGAAACAGGTTTTAAACTTGAAACATAGGTAGTCAGGATGACAAAGAGATCTTACACTTTTTTGGAACACGTCTCTCTTCTGACAAGGGAATGTGGAAGCTGGCTTTCAAAATCCTCCTCGCTGTGGTCACGATACCGGTGGAAAATGTTGTTGCATTGCTGGCCCCGACTCACTGGTCTAGCAGAAAAGGAAACAGAACACATAACAAAAGATCATACACAGCATCGCCTAATGCTTTACATTAAAAGAAAGCAAATGGGGGTGTTAATTAGACAAGGACTTCCTTTCTTTAAGGGAGCCGATCAATCACATTTTTTTCTGTCCTGAAATGAGGAGATTTTTTTCAACATAAATCTTTTAAGCCTCAGTGCTGTGGTCTTAAAGGGAGAGGAAATTGATCTCAGCCATTCCCCGGCACTGAACACAAAGTGTCTTTCTTCGGGAATGTATTCATGGGTTCCTTCTCTCAGTCTGACCTTGAACGCATTTGATTAAATGATTAAAATAATTTCATCCCAAAATGGCAGTTTGTAGGACAAACTTAATTAAGCTCCAGAACTGAGGAACAGAAAAGCGCGGGCTATGCTTCTTGCTTTGTATGAGCTCCTATGCTTAAATAACCACGTGAGGGCCATTGTAAGCCCTTGCAATATGTTGGGCATCTGGCCTCCCTGATTCCCCTCCACCTGAGGGGCTCTCCAAGCCCAGGCAGCCGCAGGTTCCTGCTCACTGCCTGCCCATGCTGTCCCAGCCACCGCTCCCTTCCCAAAAAGCAGTAACTTGACTGAGCACTCTCTGAGCAGAGTCACTCTTTAGCATCTTCTCATTTCATAGCCCTTCCAGAAAACGCAAAATTGCCAGGGGGAGCTTGAAAAATCACTTGGTGCATGTAACAAAAAGCGAAGGAATTCTGCAAATGTCATTGCCGTCTTACCATTCAAAATTACCCCCAGAAAGTTACACCCTCTGTAGGATGATAGCACAGTGAAAGTTGTGAAATTATTACGTTCTCACCACTTTGTTTGATCAGCCTGTCTGCACCGCCAAAAACCTGAATCTGATTTCTCTGCTTAAATAGCACCATTGCTTTTGGCAGGAAGGTAATATTAATGCAGATTGAGATCTTCAGCATTGTTCCTTTTAAATTTCTCAGGTAATCTTACCCTGGCAGTTTAGAAATACGGGGCTTCATATGCTAATGTTCACACTGAATCTAGTCCTTTTGCAGGGCAATCCTGGCTAGCAGTGGTGGATATAGGACATAAATATACCCTTTTAAACAAGGGTGAGAAAATTACAGTGGGTTTTAATACGATGCTCAGTCATAACTAAGCAATTCTATAGACTTCAGTGGGTCTGCATAAAAAAAAAAACAAAACAAACAACAAAAAAACTGTTAGCAAAATCAAACTTTGGAACTTTAAAAGGAAAAAAAAGAAGAAATCCTTAAACCACAAACAGTATGTGGTTCATTTTGCAAACAATTACTTAACTAACCAATATATCAATGATAAAAACAAACCTCCCCCATTTCCCAGCCAACAAAAAAAATTAGAAAGGACTAGGAAAGCAAAATTGCCTACGCAGGGTAAACGACACACAAATAAACTAGAACAGGAAAAACATACTAATGAATCTTCTTTTAAGAGGTAAACAAAATGCTGGCTTCTCGCCAGGGAGAGGCATGCATCGAAATCAAGCAGGGGATCCCAGAAAGGGCAGCAGAGCAGCCGACAAAGCCTCTTTAGTGCGGTAAATGAGGCAGACACAATCTGAGCGATGGCTGTGCCACACACACACACACGCACACATGCACACCCCCACGGAGTGGAGGGGTGAGCGGAGGGGCGAGTGGCCCGGCTAGGCAGGGAGAAGCTAAGGCCTGGGGGGGCTACCAGGGGCTGGGTTCCTCCAGCATCTGCCTCGGAGAAGGCGCTGAAATTCCTCAAGGGTCCCACGCTTGCCCTCGCAGCAGGGAGAGCACAGTGGTGGAAAGAATCGACTGAGGCTGAGCCTGATGGTTTGTGACATTCCCCACTGGTGGCGGCTGGTTAGAGTGGGAGCAGCTTGAGCGGAACCAGGCTGATGAGGCATCCATCCCATTAGCTCTCCCCATCCCAGTGGCCCGGGAGGCCAGCATCCATTTCTACACCGCTTCTGTGCCCAACACCGTAAAGGCTATGGGGTTTCCTGTATGATGATCCACACTGCTAGATGCTTAGCTAGAGGGTTTTATTTCTTTCCTTGAAAGGCTCCTGTAAAACCTGAAATGCAAAAGGAAATACGAAAAGTCTCACTTTTATTTTCCTCGAGCCAGCCACCTTCCAGAGCCAACTTGCAGGCTAATGCAGTGAGACAGGAGTTCAAAAAGAGCTTTGCAGAGTCCTTGCCCTCACTGGGTCTCAGTCACACGGATTAATGTGATGATTTAAATGGATGCACTGAGAGACACACAGCCAGCAGGTCAAGCTTTGAGGCAGGAAGATGAAGTCTTTGGTGGCTGACAAAAGTTGAAGGTCTGTTTGAAATTTCTGTTTTCATTCAGGGGATAATAGATTTTTGCCTTGTGGATCTTCTGTGCTAGAGGAGAAGTGGAATCGTCACCCAGTCATTAGCAAAACAAACCAAACAATCAAACAAACACCACCCTCTAAATACATGTCAGTTGGTACACTGACATCTGTCAAGCTGTATTTGAATGCACACAAAACATGAGATTTCTTGTGCCATATCAAGTATAGTTAGGCCTTTATCACATTATCCATTGATAAAAAAGGTGTGCTGCTTTGTCAGAAGAGAAGAACTGGAGTATTTAGCTGAGCAGTGTGGGAGAGCTTCACCCACAGATAATGCACCTCACACACCGAGAAGGTACATCACTACTTTACAAACCTAATTAAGGACAATCCAAGTGTAAAAGAGCAGAATTCCTAGGGTCTGTAATTTGTAGCAGGACAGGCAGTTCAATGGCTGGAGAGTCTAAAGGGAAGTCCAAACATAAATGAGGTTCTTCGGACCAAGACAGCTGAATGTTTCTCTTAACCTTCATGTCTAAATGAAGACTGAAGACCACAGATATAACCTGGCTATGGAGTTCTCCAGGTACATCATATAACAAGTGTGCTTGTTAAACAACAAAAGAGCAGGTTTCCAAAATGAAAATTATGCTGTTTTGAATTTACATGCAGTATTGCTTTTCTGGTTTTGAAGGCATCGGTCTCCATCTGCTCAATTACAAATCTCATTTTCTTTATGCCTTTAGAACAGAAAAATCCTGGGGCCTGTTACCTTCTGAGAAATACAGACAAAGTCAATAAAGTAATTAAATGTTTATATTGCCCAAGTATTTCCTATGAAATAGTAAAGCCATTATTTGATTAAAATAATATAGAATCCAGCACTAGGATATTAATCATGCTACATCAAAGGCAGAGAAGGAAAATATTGTTCCTCTTTTGTCCTCTGTTACTAAGAAAAGACTCTACTACACTTCACTTCAATATTTGTTCTTTAGGTAAATAAGATTAAATTTTAACCTTTACTCATCTGAAACCCTCAGAGAAACATTCATTTATCTGCAACTGAAATTAATATTGGATTGCTTTATTGATTCATTGGCTAAAGGCACACACTAGCCATGGAAATTCCTCTCTGCTTGCATTGACACATTGAACAGGAACAAAAATAAATGTCATTTAAAAGCAGTTTAGCGTTGAGAAAATAGGCACTCATTGTGAGCTTTGGCACTCTAGCCAAAACAAAAAAAAAGTTCTTTGCATATCTTTCTGAAGAATCAAGATATTTATATGGAACAGCTTGATAGACACGTTAAATAACTGACTATGATTACATTTCTTGAAGTACTGCTCAAAGGCAATCTTATACCACAACACAGAAAAGCCTTCAGAGGACATAAGGTTTAAAAAACCAAAATATCAAAAATATATAAACAACCTCTCAAACAACTCTGAGACTGAGCTTCAGTAAATCACTATGAATGCAATGGTGGCATATTCCTAATCTGCAGCAAATGAGACCAGGGCCTGGGGTTTATCTTTGTACACCAGCTTGTGATATTTAGACTGCAAATTGGCAGCAGTTAAAGGGCAATTGGTTGGGACATTAAAGATGATATGAGTGATCTTGCTAAGGGCGAGCTTGGTGTAAACCCAAGTCTCTGTGCTTATACCCTGATCCCATGGCAAGTGCGAGATAGTATGAGGTAATCACGGCTCCATAGGGAAGGGGTAAACACCTCACAGTTACCTCTGGGTTAGATTAAGTAAAATGATAGATATGACAATGTAGTTGCTGTATCCCTTATTCCTTCTCTAGCTCTGCATCTTTTTTAAGTATATACATGTTGACATGAACCTTGACAGCTTCATGTGGGTTTATGGCTGCTGAAGTAATGGCATAACACCCCACCCCACACTTTCTGGTCCTTTTGCAGGATGGCAAACTCGTCCAAAAGGATTGATGAGAACAAGCTGCTTTGTCATCCCAACCAGCTTCATCTGTAATGCCCAAGGAGCAGTGGGAGCACTGTATTATTTTGAACCTTGTTCTGTCCTGAGCCTCCTAGGTATGGGGGATTGTCACTCTTCTGTAACACATGGGAAAGTTCCTCTCCTGACACATGGAAAGCATTCATGTATCCTGACTTGAAATGATTCTGCCCGCAGTTGTCAGCGAAGTCAGTCATGGTGCTGCTTTGGGTTTTTTGATTCATCTCACCATGTTGAATGCGGAGTTTCATCTGCAGTTGGATAAGAGCACTCATGGACAAACCATCTGAGTTTTAATTGAGAGCAACCAGTCTCACCAGTTCCTTTCTCTTCAAGATCTGCTTCTAAGTCAGGTCAATTGCCAGTAAATAGCCAATGCTATGGAAATTATCATAATTTTTTTCCAGTAATCAGTGCTCTGTCAAAAGAGTCATAATTTGTTGTAGCATCACAAACTTAGACTTAAAGGCCTCACAGGGGATACTTGAGAGACCTTTCCGCAGTTACTTTTAGTGTAGAAATTTGTCTCAAAAACCATTATGTCTGTGCAAAAGGAATTTTTTAAAAGGAATTAGGAGCAATAGGCCATGAATTAAATCTACTGTTTTAAGGTCACCTTTCACACGAAAATATTTTAGTTGGTGATGTAGTAAATTCATCCCTTTATACACGTTTCATCATCCAATCTGGTACTTTGAATTAAGAGTAGACTTCAGTTCACCTACTTTGGGAAAATCTAAGTTATATTATAAAGTCTAAGTCTGGACCCTTTTGTGTGGGCATCGGAGTTTGTCTGGGGTAGAATGGTAGGCCTGGATGTTCACCTCTGCAATACAGTTTGCTCAGGCTAATAAATGAAGGGGGAAGTAATAATTGCATTGTTGGATACACCCACATTTTCACACAGGATCCTTACTTAATGAGAAGTAAAACTGTTTTAGGAGCGGTAGCAGAAAATTCAAAGGTTGAGACAGAATAATATATTAATGTTTAATTCCTATCAAATGCAGGAGTTCAATTTGACTGATCTATCTGCAGCAAGGGCATTTCCAAGTAAGGAAATCCTGTTTCTTTATCTTGAACCCCTCGTATTCATATTAATGGCTGTTTCAAGGTGTGTCTAATTCCATTCTCTGCCTCCTTCATTTACAATATGTAAACAAGCCTGATGTTTATATCCGCTTCCTTGTGCAAGAGCTAGTATTTTGGCAATAGTGCTCCTCACTTTCTAGACATACCTTCTACATTCAGTTTAGCACTTTACTGATGCTTTTTTAATGATTGTGTTTATTAATCACTTTAAGCAAAGGAAAAAAGAGATGTTCCAAAGAGGCCCCGTAAATAAATATGGAGGATCAAGTAGACTTCGCAAAAACTTTTGGCAGCCACATGTTCAACACATGACACTATGTTGCCTAATAGTATGAAAAAAATTATGAGGCCACTGCTCATATGAAGCAATGTTATGTGTCACATCCATCCCACAGGCAACAGTTTCCCCATGCCTGGTTTAAACATTGTAAAACATATGTTTGGTCTGATACACAGAATAAGCAAATACAAATAACAAATAAAAACAAACAAATGAAAAACCCACAAAACAAAACAAAACACCAAAAAAAAACGAACCAAAAAACCCAACAAGCAGGGATCTGTATTTTCAAGTGTATGGTAAAATTTTCTGATCTTATTATTTTGAGAGGCCATTGAGATACTTCAGAATGAAGTCCTGTTTCCAGAAATCAGATTTCCACTAAATGTCACAAACTGCACCCTTAAATTAGAAATACCTATCATCACCTGTAAGTTAAATATTTAAGGCTCCTAAAAAGCAAGCAACCCATTTGTTAAATGTAACTTCTGTTTGCAGACCCTTTAAGAGATTCTTGTCCCCCAGGAAAAGCCAGAGGCAAGTCAGGTGAGCTTTGCAACACGGCTTCATGTCTCTGCAAGAGCTGGCTGAATTTCCTGAAGGTAGAAAAGCTATCTGAGCATGACTGAAGCAGTAGTAATATAATGAAAGATCTGGTAGGTGATTTGCCTCCCACTGAGTATGAAGGCTTGCATCTCTGGCCAAATCTGGTCCTGTTGCACTATTCAGCAATGGCTCTCTTAAAAGCAGACTTCAGGTTGCATTTCCTCACTCAGAATGCTCACAAATGAGTTCAGAACTAGCATAGCAAAGACTTGAACCTTTTCTTCATATCATCCTCTTTAAGAACAGAAAGGAAGTTAAATGGTAGGAGTAGGTGTTGAAGAAGGCAACCTGCTTGTCCTGCATTCATTATTTAAATATCTATTGAAAGATGCTGCCTTTATAGTGGTCTGAACTGGAGAATTTGGGAATGCTTCTAAGCTCCAGGCATAGGTATATGCTCAAAGTAACCTCAAGAGGTGACACCAGGACAGTATCAACCCTTCTCTGAACTCTGTACCACAAAAAGTAAACCAAGGTTCCCAAGAGGGAAGCCATGGACTGATTTGAGATCCTTGAGACAGAGAGTCACTGGATGAGGACTTACAGGACCAACACTCAGGTCATTGCAAATGCTGCTCTATTTGGAAGCAGTCAACATCACATCAAACTGTGCTGTCAGTGGGCCGAGTACCCAAATGTTTTCTTTATGCTCCAGTTATTAGAAACTGAACTCACCAGTGAACCTGGCACTACATTTCCAGATGAATTATCAGATTCATCTCCCATGCTATCATAAGGTACTACTTGCACACCCTGCCGCTAGCAGAAAAGGAGAAGATACTTTTGGATAGTTGTATTTCTCTAAAGTGATTTCAAAGACTAAAGCAATTGCTCTTTCTCTTCAAGGATGTTGGCACTGTAAGATCCACAATGTTCTCTTTTGTGCCTCCTAGCTAAGTCTGCAGCTAAGGTGGTCAGGACAGATGGGAGAAGGAACTGAATAGTCTCTCCCTGGTACCATATACATTATCTGTGATTTAGGTCTGCACTCTTTGGCTTATACAGACACTCCAGCAGCCACAGAATGATCATACTGCAGCAACAGACAGGATTGCTCTTTTCCATTCAAGGCACTTTCAGAGAAAGAGGCTGAACTTGTGACAATACACTAGGTTTTGTCCTTTTAAGACAAAGTTGTATGACTATGGACCTTCAGCCATCCCCAAAACATAAGGTACCAATGAAAGTAGTACCAGTTAGTGGCAGACACAGCCAGGAGAACGTAATGTTAAAGTGAAAGAGGGGAGATTTAAATTAGATACTAGGAAGAAATTCTTTACTGAGGGTGGTGAGACACTGGAACAGGTTGCCCAGAGAAGCTGTGCTTGCCCAATCCCTGGAAGTCTTCAAGGCCACACTGGATGGGGCTTTGAGTAACCTGCTCTAGTGGGAGGTATCCCTGCCCCTGATCATTGGAACTCAATGATCTTCAAGGTCCCTTCCAACTTTAATCATTCTGTGATTCTAACACACATGTCCTAAGACAAGATTTCACTCTAAATTACTTTAAATGTGGTACACAGAGGTAACATCTCCTCCAATGCCAGCAGGCTTTGCATGTGATCAAGAAAGATGCATTACTCATATGCTCCTCAGCTTAAGCGAAGGAGATCTTAGCCAGACACTGTGAAAGGGACATCAAGCTTTTTATTAACCTACTGTTGTCATGCCCTGCCCCTCATCACCCCAATCTCTGTCATGAGTCAGTGACCCTTACATAGGTCATTTACCTGGATGCAATGAACTCTGAAAAAAAAGTCATTTACACAAGTATAAGGGACCTACTGACCAGGAGCAGATCAGGCTACAGTGACCCATAGTGCCCATGACTTTGCCCTGGAGCCCCTGCATACATGCCAGCAGATGAAGAAACCTACAGAGAGCATCAGGTTCTCGTTTACCTTGTACCAGTTTAAGTGACTACACAGTGTGTGTAGGGCAGGGCCGTTTCCAGCAAATAAGCTGCCAGAAGGACTCCCATAGTTTTCCACTCACTTTTAAAACTGGACATAGAAATAAAGACCAAATTCTGCTCTGAGTGATTTCCTCAAATATACAAGCTTTGCCTTTATAATACTGATATTTACATTCTTAAAAAAGACTGTAAATTATTTTGTTACATGTGTGTTATATGTGGTAAAAGGAAACCAGGTAACTATGTGCAGGGCAGTAAGATTTACTCAGAGAAAGCCCGTTTCCATTTAAAAGAGAGAAAAAACTGGTTTTATGTAAACAACCAGAAAAACCACCCCACCCCTAGAGAAAACAGACACACAAATACTTTACTCCTTTCATAAATAATGTATTTTATTGCATATGGCTATTAAGGAGAGCATCCATGATCAATACAGACTAAATACAATACACTACTCTAGTTCCATTTATTCTGGTCTCCAGCAGCATCACATTTATCCTTATATACAGCGTGTACATTGGAAGACACAGCAAGATAAGTTAAGTCTCTTGTCATATCACAATAGCAAGAAATATATTTAACATCTTGATATCCAGAAACAATACGTACCCCGAAAGAAAACACTGCTTAATAACTGTTAAGGTTATATAGCAAAAAATATTTTAAATTTAAGGTAAGTCAGGCAAAATGTACAAAGACCCAATATACATTGTGAATTTTTAGCAAACATAACATTTATACATTTTGGTTCCATTCTGTAAACTAAATTAAGAATGTAAGTATTGCATATGCCTTTGTGAAATATACAGGATAGAGAAGAATTGGCTATGTTGTCAAGTTTTTATTTTGAAGTTGCTGTATGCATTTTAGCCATTTGTTTTAGTGGCATGATTTCTTAATTGGTACAGAGGGCTACTTCAAAATAGAAGTTTCAAACACTGAATTCAGCAGGTACCACACTCAGTGCTATGGAGGGGTCAGACAGAAAATGTCAAAGGTATTTGTTGCTTTATTTTTTTTAGTTCAAGACTTAAACAAGCAGCATTTTTTGAATGTCTTAGAACCATTTATAGTATTATTATTAGAAAAAAAAAAATCAAACAACTCAGATTAGATATTTAAATTGATTTTAGATCTAATATTGTATTAGCCTATGCATTGCTGTGATTTAAGACCCCAAAAATTACACTGAAAAATAAAGAGTGTCATGGGGTAGGGAAGGAATTAGTTTACATTCATCTTTGTCTTGTAATACAATCCTCAGTTCTAAAAATTCAGCATGTAAGCAGGAAGACCGCATCGCCATTCACTGCATTTGTAAGACATTGACTCTCGTCTTCCTCAGAAAAAAAAAATCCCAAAAGACATTGCATTAAGTACAGGTTCTGCCTAGCACGATGATTTAAAAAAAAAAGAAAAAAAAAAAAAGAAAAAAAGAAAAGAAATCTCACATAACTCAAATAACTTAGTAATACTTACATGTCTATCAGAGCAGGCACTGGAGAGGTACCCTTAAAACATATATGAACTCTTCAACAAATTTATCAAAGGAGAAACAAGGTGGCATGACATTCTGCTAGTCTGGTGCAAGAGCTGTACGTGACATTTGTGACAGTAGCCGCCACATCACTCCGATTTTCAGGCCACTGGAAATGCGATGCGCAGGTAGCCTCGAAAAGAACTCAGGATAAGTGACTGCAATGGTTCTTCTTCCCTGTAAATAATGCCTGCAGCTGCAATGGTGCTTTCCTGGTAGAAGGCAAATATCAGGACTTTCCAAGATGGCAAGATAATACTGTGTAATATTAGCGCTTAAATCCACCCGATACCCATTATCATCCCTGCATTCCTAGCATGCCTATGTGGATTTTTGGTTACAAGAAACGCAGCTAAGAACAGGGTTAGCTGACAAACGTGAGCTTCTAAATAGGAGAAAAGGCTTTTGCAATCTGAAGTACCTACATAAACACCTACATAGAGAGGATTAAACAAGGGTGTCAAAGGTACAGAGAGATACCCCCAATACAGTTTGGATGTTTTCCGCTGACATCGCTTCAGTTAGTTACACGTTTTCTATTTCTCAACTACTCCCAATCCTCTGTCCAAGTCCGATTCACAGAGTTTCATCCCATTTTCGCCATTTCAGTGCCCTGGTTCGGCTCTGTCTGAGAAGTAAACCCTGCGGCTAGTGATTCACACCCCAGCAGCAGCAGCAGCAGCAGCTGTAACGCGCTGCAAGTTCAGTAAGGCTGACGACGACCGTTCTTGAGAGAGACTCAGCATAGAGATAAAGGAGGTCCTGTCGTACACCAACACCGCAAATCCGGCTTTACTTTGAACTGAGGTAGGACTGTGGTAGGCTTGAAATTATGCCAGTAAATACCAGATCTCACTGCTTCAGCAGGTGTTACAGAATCCCCTAATAGGCCGAAGAATAAATAGTTTGTCTTTGCAGAAAAAGGAAATAAAGGCATTGGCCGTTAGTTAAAGAGGCCGGCAGAAAAGTTTCTAGGATCTAAAGAGCATCTCTAACTCCTGTCGAAACAGCAGCAAAATGATACCGTAGATGCCATGGACAGGTAATGAATTAGGCAGGTTGTTTTCCCTTCCTCCCAGATTGGTTGCACAGTTTAGTCCACAACAGGCTGAAAGTTAAGTAACTGTCCGGACCAACAGTAACATCAACAACAAAAAGTAAACCTTAAGCAGCTTCAGTTACAAAAACAAAACAAAACAAAACAAAAAAACCCAAAACAAAACAAAACAAAAAAACCAAACCCAAAAAGGTATATGCCGAGCAGCTTCTTTGAATGTTGTACTCTTGTTGTTTGAGGTCATGGTGAGAAAATTAACTCCTTCACTCTGAAAAGAAAAATGAAAGAACGTCAATAAAAGCTGAAAAAAGAGCCCCATACTTATGATTTAAACAACACCCAAAAAAAATACCATGAAGAGATTATTCAGAATAGGTTTAAACTGCTTTTAGTTTTGTATATATCACAAGGTATTGCAGAGGCAGTAAAGGGAGTACTTCCCAATCCAATACTACCTCCTCATTTCAGAACATATTAGCTGTGGCTCTTCAGACCAGGAAACCATGGGAAGACAGAACTGGTTAGGAAACCTGACACAAAATCCCCCCAGTTCATATTGTGACCATCACTGTTTGTGTCAGTGGAAAAGAAAAGGGTTTGCAGAAAGTAGGTACAAACTCAACTGGTTTTTCAGTCAGATGGGTATTATTAAAAGCTGGCCATTTCCAGACATTAAAACTAAGTTTCTTGAGAATATACTGTCTTTAGGGAAAGAGTCTTCTAAAAACATAAACAAAGTGTAGAAAGAACCTTTTACTTCCAGAGGTAAAAAGGGTGTGTGGGTGTGGGTATGTGTGTGTGTAGGCAAATGGAAGGAATCTTCTCTAGGTTACTGATTGTTTAAAGCTGCTTTTAACAGCCAAGGAGAACTATGCAGTAAAACAGAAATTGATTACAAAGTAACCTATTCTATTTTACAGAATGCAGCTGACTCCTTTTGTGGTTTTTCACTGCAAAGAATTAATGGATAGTACATGCCACTGCCATAAGGGGCATTTATTATATTGAGTAACAACATTAAGATAATTTGTTAATCCATTCATTAAAAATTAAAAAATAAAATAAAATAAAAAAATTCCTTAGTATGTTGCTTATTGTGTGGATTTTTCCTGTTTGCTATAATATTTGAAAAGCAGGGATGCACAAACAGCAGGGATTAAACTACCAAGACTGTAAATTTTACATGACAAAACACTGACACCTCATTTTGAAAGGTGCTAAGTGGAACATCCCAGTACAACATCAGGCTGCAAAATTACATTCACACTAAGTGTTATTAATACTGTCGAGTTCATTTAATACTTTAGAGCAACTCTTTTTGTTGTATGTTGTTGGCCCCGGGTTTACAAGCTAGATGAAAATTTTAGTATGAAGCTTTCCTAAAAATTGAAGTTATTCAGAACTCTTTGGGAAGTAACTTAGAAAAGTTTGTAAAGGACGTAATTCATCAATTTTGACTGTATGCATACATGAAGTCAGCATTTCTGTATACTTTTAATTCCTTAACCACAAAACCAAAATAATGTGTGAAACCTGGATGTCAAAGTAAGCATAGTGCTGTTTCAATCTGTGCAAGTTTTAATCCATATAAATTTCAATCCCTGTAAGTCTCTGATAAATCAAAAGGAAGTCTTCTCCTTCAAGTCTACAAAAAACCAAAGGTTGACATATCTTGGCGTGTAAGCGAGAATTGCTAAATTGCCATTGAATCCCCTAATGCTAATATTTATCTAAGGAATAAACCCTGCTGAAGTCAACTGGAGCTGCTATATGATCAGATACCTAAGATGTTACTTGGGATTTTATTTCATGACACAGTCTGAGATGAATAAATAGCTTGCCAAGATCAAAAGGAAAGCATCTCATTGCCCCCACTCATTGCCATTTATTTGTTGCCCCTTTCCTAATCAGAAACTAAGTCAAATCTACCCACTCGATCTTCAGGAAATGAGCTTTCATTGTTTGGGCTGGGAGGATGTTTCAAATTAAGAATCTGAATGGCCTTATGAGGCAATCAAGGGAGCCCCAAAACAGTCATCATCATCATCCAGTAGGACCACGTGGGAGGACAAGCAGCAGGATGGATGGCTCTCAGAAGGGAGCAGAGATCCCTCATTCGAGGAAGAGCTGGCTAATAAACCACTTTGTTCTGAGTTTTGCTTTGGGATGCAGAATGCATGTGCATCATGAAGACAAACATAGGTATGTTTAGATACACAATGACTCTGTGCTGTTGTTTCCTTCTCCAAATGGAAAGCAACTTGACAACTTAATTTACGTTCTCCAAAGTGACCACATGGTAGTGAAACCTCAGTAAACATTAAAAATATAATCATGTTCAAATGGGGAAATGCGAGGAAGATACTATTGCACATGCAAAGAACACAGTTATGTTTCCAGAAGTATGTCAGTGTAGGGCAGTCACCAGGAAGGATTATTAGCAACCAAGCAAACCTGCCATCATTCACAACACATACTTTCCAGCCAAAATTAAACTGGAGCAAAGCTGGCAAAGTGGCCAGTGCTTCAAAGCACTTCAAACTTGGTTCATAAGGTTTTGTAGGAGGACAACAGGACTATGGGCAGAAATCTAAGAGCCTATGATGCAATAAACACATCATGCAATGAGTCTGTAATGCTGACTTAGAACTCAAAACCTAACCCAAGCATAGTCAGCTTCAGAGGAAGCCTACTTGCAAGAAGAAAGTTGCATGTTCCACGCTAAAGTAAGAAACAATAAGAAAAAAAATTACATTAATATAACTGTTAATTTTTACTCCAATGATTAGTATCTTTTACTTATTTCCAGCCTCAGGTCAACATTCCACTTCCCCAGCAAGTTACACTAGTTTACATTGTCTCTACCCAGGACCCAAATAGAAGTCCTACAGGACTCAAACACATTCTTCAACAGCTTCATTCCCCATGGGCACCCACAAATCAAAATATAAAGAAGTCCAGTAATGCTTTGATACTGACTTTTCCTCTTGGTTTGGGGCTTTATTAAGAAAAGCATCCACAATCCCTGCTGAGTTTCCAGAACAGAAGTTGTCCAGTTCCACCAGTGCTTCTTGGGGAATAAATCAAATAATATACACATAAATTCCTAGGAAACTACCAAATACTTAAAAATTTATTAAATACATGAAGACAACATAGTGGCTAGTCAATTAAATAAGATCTAGTCTGCTTATTAATTTTCAAAGCCAGTAAGCAATGAACAAAAATTTTCTTAATTCCCCAAAATAATTCTCATCTGCTAACAAGCACATAGACAGAAACAGCTATTCATGTGGCTTGTGGCAAAATACATTGCTGGTTTGCCCAAACCAGTACATGTATTCCGCTGGCAGTGTGACCGCCAGAGCGGATCAGGCATCAGACACAGAACCCCCAGCTCTGCCCTGGGCTTCTGCCCTGACTCCAGGCAAATCCCTCAGTGCCTTTGCCCCTTTGTTTCCCTTCCCCATGCTGCCTGCCAAATTGATTAAAGCTCTGATGCCACTAACTAACTTTTCCTGGAAAAGCAATCCTAGTGATACAACCAAATCTGGAGGTTAACAACACGTACGTTTACGGGCATCAGGCCAGGCCATTAGATGCAGCAGTCCAAGGAACCGAATCCCACCTGCTGGGAGGTGGTTCTGGCCCCACCACCCCCAGCACCTGTGAGGAAATGTGTAGCCCTGGGTGAGGCAGCTGGCCAGCCAGAAAAAGCAAGGGTCCCCCTCTGCCTGCAAGCCCTGTGCGCTGTACCTGTCTGGGCATCCTGTGGGAGACCGGCGTGCAGGAACCTGCAGGAGTTGTAGCCTGGGACCTCAGCAGCACCTACTCTATGCCCTGAACATCAGCAAGGAAGGGAGCAGAAAGGCAAGTGGCAGGGGCTGAGGGTGGAGATAAACCAGTGCCCACCTGGCACAGACAGGGATGGGAGATGGTCTGAACTGCAGTTTCCAAGGGTTTTTTTTAGGGGAGGGATTGTGGGATGTGCACACACATACAGATTGTAAGGTCACAAATTTGGCCAAGCATCCCAACATGAATACAGCCTACCCGCTCCCCAGATTGTGCTCAGTAGGAGCCAAATCCTTACCAGCCAGTCAGCTGGCTCTGACCCTTATTAAGCAATTTAATATACAGTATATTTAATATTAAGTACATAGGTAGCACTGCTAAGGATAACAAAACAACTCATGCTCAGCTATGGCTCTCAGCAAGTAATTCCAGGGAATCTGAGCTCTGCTCAGCAGGACTGCTCATACCAAATAAAGCCGAACTCAGCCATCATCACAGGAAAAGGTTTAAATCAGAGCTTAAACATTTGCCTTACCAACGCTTCGCAGGAAAACCTAAAGTAGCACACTCTAACAGTTTACAAAGCCCAGAAGTAATATCCATCCAGCATAAAATGTTTCCACATTTCATGGAAGGGGGGGAAGCTAAACCGTGACATAAAAAAGCCATGTTATTATTATTTTTTAAACCAGTCGTGGCTGATCATAATTGGAGATATGCTGCCCCAAGTAACTATCTAGATTATCTGGAAAAAGATGCTGCTTGTCAGCACTTGCAAGTACTTTTTTTGGTTTTGTCCTGGCATAAACACAAGAGGCTAAAATGACCATCCGATGGCATAGGCAAATGCCCACAATCTGTAAAGAGTATATGCTTCTGTGCACAGGGACTAAAAAGCAAAGTAATCTCTATTGGATACTGCACATAACACAACTGGCACGTACAATCTTACACCAGAATTTCAGCATCTGAGTCTACAGTAAAAGTACAGATGATGAGGAGGGCTATGCTTAGCCGACTTCAGGATTTGATATAACTTGTGTTTCATATCATTTTGTCAGGGTTCTTATAGATTTTGTAGTATGAATAACTAAACATTAAAATGTAATTATGTGGAAAATAAAGGATTAAACTTACAAATGTCATTATAATGAATTTATAGCCAAAGTGCTGTTCCAGAAATACATTTCCCATCTCAGTTATAATAAAAATAGGCACTTCAAATTTAAAATTAAGAAACCAGACATGCTCATTTTTCCAGGATTAATTTAATACAGTCACTATTATATCTCCTAATTTCAGAGCTACAGCCACTGTGTACTATTAAACAAATTTCTATAGATGTGATTTAATCCCATGTTTAGGGATAAAACCTCAACATCTGAAATTTGTTCAATTATCCTCTCCCTTGCAAGTTGTGTACACAACCATTCAAAACTTTCCATGAAATCAAAATCAAGCTGCTTTCTCTGAGCAAATAAAATGCTAGGGGGAAAACAAACAAACCAAAAAGTTTACTCTTTTTGGCCTTCTACTGGGAGTTTGTAAGAGGGACAGAATCACACAGAGAGAAGCAGATTTGGAAGCTATATAAAAAATTTGCCACTGAAAAGATTAGTCTGTGGCAGCAAGCCACGGAGCCACTCAACAGTTCACATGCAAGGGATTTAACCATGGTGGAACACAAAGTCATGTTCTTGGTTGATGACCATTACCATGTGACTGGAATTGTCCCCCACCTTACAACCATCTCATCATTCCTTTAACAGAGCAGATTCAAAACCCAACACTGAAAATGTGGCCTCAAGTAGGAGATTGGCTTGATTTTTGCAGGACCTTCCACCTACCACCTGAAGGAGAGAGCGCAGACTGAGAGCACTACACAAACCCCAGCAACACCACTTTGCATAAAGTGAGGGTGGAAGTTTCTTAAGAGACAGAATTTTTTGCAGAACAACATGCTCACCTTACCCATGATGAAGGGTAAGGGAGGAAGGGATTGGTGACTAATATGCTCAGCTACCTACCAACCCCATCTTCAGAGACACAACAAAACCAACTGAATGAGCAGGTCTGCCAATACAGCATACATTAGGCAATACTCAACTAACTTGTGCCACCCCCACTGTGTACCTCTACGTCTCTGACCTACTCACCCTAGTCATTCTAGCTCCTTATAGACAAAGAGAAGAAATGGTCACTCCTAAGCCACATTTCTTCTGCCCTACTTCACATTAGGCTGAGATGAGTAAGAGTTATGAAAGATCTCCAAGCCTATGAGGTGTATGACTTGGTAGCCATTTTAGGAGCAGAGATCATATCCTTTTACATAGCTTTACAGTTGCTGGGAAGGGGAGTATAATCAAGCTTCTGGTTGGATCGACAACAGAGAACCTGATTCTAGACATCGATGGCCAATATCAAGGTCCAATAGCTTCTTCTGAGCCATTAGGTTACCTCCATTCACGGTCTTGAATATACAATGTTATAATGCTCTCAAAGAGCCTAAAAGCATGCCTTTTCTCTCTCACACTTGGGAGAAAAAGCAATCTTTTCCAGTGATTAAATTGAAGAATTATTCATATTAAAAATTTAAATATTCATGGGAACAGGGATAAGGACTCATGTAAGATGTGGGAAGTCATGTTCACTCTCCCTTTCCATTACACTGGATATCCAATTATTCCACGAAAACAGCTTCAGTAACAATGCAAGCACTCTACCCAAGAGTACTGCACTAGGGGTGGGGAGGGGAGAAAAAGGAATGAGGTCTTTTTTCAGCCAGAAAGTTACTGGATGATGGTCAGTCTTGGTCAGCCATGTAAATACTGTGGGCAGGTGAACAGCAACACTTCCTCCAGGCACTCTTTGAAATTCTTATCCCTGCCTCTGTCATTGCCAAAAGGGCTTAGGCACCCAGTATCAAAAGAGCTTTAAGCTTTACAAAGTCTTTATGGAGACTGGAGCATTCCTCCATCCTCAAGCAAGACATTTATCTTCCAGGGAGCAACATGTTTTAAAATGCAAGGCTCCCCTCAACTTTGAGTCAACTATCCACCTGTTTTGCAACCTGCTTTCAGACTGTTTACCAAGGAGACCGAAGCAACCCTGGCATTACATACATTCCTTTATTCATCTAACCTGGCATCTAAATGCAACTGGATGGTCACACACTAAATCAGCTGGCTGCTGCAGCTTTTGGACTTTCAAATTAGGAGGTAAGTCCAGAGAGATGTTTCACCTCATGGAAGTGAGACATGGGGAGTGAATGGAGAAGAAAAGAAAGCAGGGAAGGTCTAAGAGGAACAACCTAGCATTCACAGGAGGGCAGTCTTTTCCCTACTGCTTTCTCTTGTCACACCCTCACTTAAAACTCTTGAGCACCCAGTAGTAGGATAGAAACAGATTTTAAAGGATGACTTTCAATTTCTGACAACGCTTTTCTAGAAATCTTTTGTGTTCTCACCGTTGTCAGTGTGAATCAGTCAGTAATAGAGGAGTGAGGGAAAGATGAAGCTAGGCAGGCAGTTGCAGACTTCACATTCTGTGATGAAAAGACACCACCCCTCCCCAACCTCCTCAAAGCCATTTAGTGAAATGAGCAATACAGTACAATACAGCTGCACTGAAGCTGGCTAAAGGCTCATCTAATCCAGTTTCTTCTCTCTGACAGTGGGTTAAAAACATCTGCTTAAGCAAGACTATAAAACCCAAGACAGGTGTACAGAGATGCTTCCCCAAAATCTCATCTATCTTCTAGTGATTTACCAATCAAGGACCTCCTGCACTACACCACCCTTCATGGAAACCTTTAGTAGCCTGGAGTTTCACCTGAAGGCATAAGAAGAAGGACTTTCATGTTGCTTGTTCTGAACCTGCCACATGTTAGCTTAATGCCCCCAGTAAAGCTGAAGTCTTACTTCCCACGTACAGTTAAAACTCACAGTCCATATATCATCACCTGTTGTCCTTCCTTTACTCTATATATTGAGACACATAGCAACAGGAACTGTGATTCCCTTGTATGGACATTTCCTATCTACACCATGAGAGTATGCTCAAAACACAGAGTGCCCAAGTATTTCTATACAGCCCCACAAAACTGGCATGAAAAGCCCTGTACAGCTGACCAACACTTTCTGCAGGATTCCCAGAAGAGAAAATAAGCTGTATGTTGTTACCTGAAAAGGTTTCTAAGACTTTGATGGGAAATCAGTTGCACTGTGTACCTGGACTGCGGTAGAGGGCGGGGAAAGAAATTCTCTGTGACAAGAGAAAAATGTATCCACAGATGTACAGTGTTTACCAACAAAGGTGACTACTCTGTTTTGGCCATTTACTTAAAGTGTTAAAGTGTCTTCTGTAGGACAAAAAAGAAGTGAGGGGGAAAAAACAACAACAACAAACAAACCCCAACACATAATTTCCTAATATTTTACACACCAAGATCCTGCAATTTATTTTCATTTTAATCAAGTTTACATGAAGATTTGTTTTCCTCTGGTTTTTGTCTTTTAGTTTTCTTTTCTTAGGTTTGTTCTGTCCAAATTTAAAGAGGTTTTTGTTTGGGTTTTTTTCCCCATGAAAACAGGTTAGAATCTTTTCCTCACACTGAAATGATGAGCTGATTGTTTTGTGTAATCTTGCTAAGAAAATGTAACAAGTTTACCTTCTCAAACTTGTATCTTTTGAAGTGTCATTACTGAGTCATTAAACAGCTACATCTTTCACTTCAGGTGTTAATCTTGTTGCACATAATATTACCCCCTTCTTTCAAAACCATGCCTCCTAGTTCAGTGTTCAGTTATACAGTAGCACAAACCAGGTTAAGTCCTTAACCTTTTCCTTTACTACTTCCACTCAAACAATAATTCAAGCTTCTACATACAAACATAAAACACTTCCATGAATAAGGCCAGAGTCTCCTTACTTTAAAAGCATTATTCTGTAAACTTTGGGGGTTTTATATTGCTGTTGTTAGAAACCTTTATTAATGGAGCCTATAGTTCCATGCGCTGTACATGCACATAGGAACAATATATTTTTCTACTAATCACAGTAATTAACTGAATAGAATTGTGATTGTGAGTTATCAAAAGTATTGCTCCTGTTAGCAAAACATAAAAGAACTAAAAACCAGAAAACAAACCAACCAACCAAACCACTCCAGAAAAGTGCTTGGAGACAATCCTGCAAAAAGAATTTGAAAGATTAAATTTGTGAGAAAAAGCTACTACAACAAAACCGTGTGAAAAGGTGAACTTCCCCATGCTGCCACAGCACTTCCAAACCTTTCATGATGAGGGGGTGCTAAAACCAAAGCACAGCCTGACCAGTTCACCACATGTTAGGGACACCGCTCCCAGCTACCGCTCAAGCCATAAGCAGCAGGTTTTCCTCCAAACAGAGCACTTTCCTTCCCTTTGTTTGCAACACACCTTGCTGCTTACTCTGCTTGTGACACTCAGCCACCAGTGACTGCCAGGTTCCATACACACTGCACATCAAAGATGAGAAACTACCTATTATCTCTGAATACCTTTTTTTTTTTTTTTAAAAAAAAAAAAAAAAAAAGCCTTAGAACTATTGCTGCAGGAACATTAGGAACATTATTATTTCTGACCATTTGAATTACAAGCTTAGCTTATCGCTGGTCAAAAATGCTTACAGACCCATTTCTTCTCGTTATTATATTACAGTCGTTGTTTTATAATCATCTACATGTATTGCTGTATTCGGCTATACTCCTTGCCAACATGAAAAGAAAACACATAAATTGTGACCATTTTCCCTTTACCTAAATCTAAGACTGAATTTAAGATACTCAGAAATTACTAAGGCCACACCTCAAATGAGGCGAGTGGCCTATGCCAATAGCCCTGAAGTCCTGAGCTGTAAACTACTATGGAAAGCCATCAGAGAATCCATTGCAGTGCTCTGGGACTCCCTCCCTTTTTGAGGCTGGATCTCCCCCCCTAGATGAACATGAAGGGGACAGGATAACGGTTGGGAAACAATGCAAACCCGGGCCTTTGTCACCTTCCACTCAGTCAGCAGGTGACTGGAGTGTCCATGCTATGAACCAGGACCTGGCAAATGTCCTGGTTCCACAGTTCAGACATAGGATTTGGGAGACAGATCCTGCTCAGAACCAAAAGAGTTGAGCCGAAACAAATACTTTACAATAGAGAACAATACTTTACCAAGAGAACAATCAAAACATCTTATCCTTTGTTCAGGTACACAATGGGGCTATGATCATCTCACCTGATAATGTTTAGAAACATACTACTAGCCAGCTCGTTAACGACCATGAGCCAAGCTCTCATTAACTTGCTTGGGACTGTAGGTTCTCAACCCACAGCTACATTTGGCACAGTGGATACCGTGGGAAAGCCAGATACACAAATTTAGCGAGGTGCCCTGTCCCTTTTGATTTCAACACCTTTGCCCAGTTGAGTTTTATCACTCTACAGCAGCCCACTAAGTCTCCTTGAAAACAGCCACTCTTTCTCTAACGCAATCCCCCAGCAGACTTTTCCTACCATTCCTTCAATAAACACCCTACTAATCAGAGTAAAATGATGTCTCAGAGAACGTTGCTTGTAGATTTCTTACTCACAAACTGGATTGTGTACTCCCTTGCATGAAATGCATTTCTGAGAAATGCTAGAAAAATAGAAAAGATTTTCACATTGCATTTTTAAAACAAACAGGGGCACCTGTTAACTTCCTGCTCTGAGTTTAACCTCGGGATGAATTAGCATTTATTTCTGAACTTGATATGCATTGTGTTGCATACAAAAGCCAGTATTATGTTAAGACGTGAAAGGAGAGGAAGCATTTTTGTCACATGGGCATCATAAATACCATCCACATATCACTCCTGAAGGCTAACAGATATTCCACTGGAAAGCAGAGTAAGAAAGCTTAGCCAACTGTTTAGAAAAGTAATTTTAGTGGTTAAAGTTTATCTTCTGATAACTCCAGTTTAAACCCTGGAAGTTGGTCATAAAATATCTTGTGATAGAAGAGAGGATATAGAATAACTTCTCTGTCTTACTCCTATTTTACTTTCTTTCTCAAGCAAGAAACAGACTGTACTGAATGAATGAGATTGTTCCCAGGTATACTGGATGTACCTTGGATTCTCCCCATCCAATAGTTTACCACAGAAATCAAGTGATGCACATCATTTATGCACAATATTGCTAACTTCAGAGCAAGATGCACTTTCTTCTGTAATTACAAAACCTCCCAGTGAATATTTACACAAACAGAACTGTACTGGATCTACTGTTTCACCAGCTCTGTTTTCCCCTGCCTCCCAAGTGCTCTCACATAGGTGCCTTTGTTTTCTTCTGTTCTATGGCTCCCCTGATTTGTTGCCGGGTAAATATGTTTACAAGCAACCAACAACACAATTTTCTTAACAAGGTTTGCTGGTACCTCATCTAGTATTTTTGAAAAATACAGTTGACTTAGAGCAGCGTATCTGACCACCTAACTATATAACTGAGACTGTCATTTTTTCAAAATGGTATTATGCTGCCAGGACTGTTCCTATAAAACAGATTAAAAAACATCTTGTCACCTAAAATGGGACACGTAAGGAGTTCAGCTGTAGTCCCACAATGCTCAGCAGAGAATTCACCTAGCCTTCAGGGAGGCTTTCCAGTACCTAATGACCTGTGTGTATTGTCCCCATTGTCAGCATCCCAGCTCTTTAAAGTTGCTTTGAACACCTCAAATAGTCGTGATAAACACTTCAGGAGGTCATATTAAGGAACTACAAATTCCTGTAGGACACCAGCTAAGGAAAAAGTTAAGATGCTTTTTCTAGAAGGACATTCTGTGAAGAATGGAAGTTGAAAGATTGCAGACAATGAGCACGAAGAAATACTTTGCAAAATACCAGTGTTTCCCCTGCAGCATCTGTGCCTTTAAAGCCCAAGTCTGCTTCCAAGTACTAAGGCCCTGATACCATTGCATATTTCACATCTTGTGATTGACCAGGAAATATATTGAAAAGCACTCAGCCAACAGCGCAGCAGCTGCATAGCTTGAGAAAACACAAATCCCTTTTAATTTCACATTTACTGAACAAGTACAATACATCATCAACTAACTAGAGTACAGCCCGGGTCAGGCAGGAATACTTAGCTATGCCAGCTGATCCACATATGAGTATCAGTCTCATTTCAAGTCCTTCTGCTTAAAATAGACTCCACACAGCAAGTTTGATCCCACAAGCCACAGACCTCTGGAAGTTAAGTGTTCCATTTATGCCAAGCATATAGGCTCCCTCTATAGTCAGAGAAGGCAGGTTTGTGCCAATCTCCAAGTATGGCTTGGACCAACCTCTTCAATACTTAAAAGGCACCTGTATCTTTCCAGCAACTACTTATGGAAGCCAGATCCTTATTTCAAGAGGACTGTTTCAATAGGCTCCTAATAATGTGCAAATGAGGTGTCTACAGCCTGGGCCAAAACCTCTCAGTTCTACATAAAGCACAAGAACAATGACTAGATTAAAAAAAAACAAAAAAAAAACAAAACAAACAAAAAAAAACCAACAAAAAAAACCCCACAACAAAACACCATCTATGTGGAAATCTAAAACAGGAACATGCAGGCCTACGACATACTGGATAGACAGACACACCTGAGTTGGGATCTGCAACACAGAAGGTATTAAGCAGTTTCACTCAAAACACCTACATTTACATTAAAGTCCCCTAAGATTTTGAAGTCCTGTGGTCATCCTGTGGCCACAGACGAAGATATTTCTGCCTTTTAATTATACTCATGTCCATCAGACCAAAATAGAAGCCCAGCACAGCTGAATTCCACAAAACCTGTTAGGAAAAACACAGATAAATGTCCTCCTCTGGAATATCCTCCCTCAACTTGCAAATAATCCTCTAAACTAAATAATCCTACTATTTTTTTTCTGCAACAATCACAAGATGCCTTTTTACAAGGAGGAAAAAGCAACCAACCTGAGGCACTAATAAAAGGCACAACAATTTTTACAGTGTCTCACTTTGATGCTTCAGCCTCTCCAACTGACATCAAAAAAGTCTCTTAAATTAAAAAAAAAAAAAAAAAAGCCAGATCCAGTCTATGTTTGAGACAAGAGACCACAGATACACTTTCCTCTACAGCAGGAATAAGACTTGGGCAAAATCATGTAATCATTTCCAGAAAAAATATATAAAATAAACCCAACGTGAACAGGCTGCAAATGACTGGTTCCTCCACATCGCAGCTTTCCAAATTCCCATCTCCAGGCTACTTTATACTCTATCAGAGGTCCTTATTTCCAGTAGCTATTATTAATTAAAATACATTGAAAATACTAATTGAATTAATTAATTATTACTATTCCAGAAAGATATTACGTGGTCATACATGGCCCAAAAAAGGACCCAGACAAGCCACGAGAAAGAAGAGAAATGGTTCCAAGCCTCCCTATTAATATCTCATGGCTGCTATAAAAAATCTTGGAAACCCCTGTCAAATTAAAAGTTACCACATAACAGAAGCACAGGAGAACTTTAAGAAAGGTGCCACCATATTCACTGAGAGAAACACACATACTAGGAAAAAAAAAACAACCTCTGGTAGCATCTGATCCAATGAAAAAACAAAATTTCAGACTGAAGAGACAGATGGCAATGCTGTTCATTCAGTTTCAGTCATAGCCCCACTATGCTATATCCTGTACTATGGGTACTGCTTATTTCTGATGTTTCTCCTCAACTAAATCATGGAATGTGGACAAGTGTGTCCTGCTCCTGGATTAATTGACAATTACCAAGTTAAATTCTTTTTATAATAGCACTTTTTTCAAACTGATGAGACAACAGGCTTTTATGTATCATATACACTTTATTCCCTTCTTTCAGGTAAGAATTTTCTTTGTATTTCATGTAACTAATAAGTTAATATATTTTGGGAGATACAAAAATGTGAAATGTTTAATCAATTGCAGAAGGAAAATGAAGATGTTACTCGGGTGCGCATATATATGCACAAAACCCCTTATATGCCAATGAGTAAGAGAAACACGTTTCACA
This sequence comes from Jacana jacana, assembly GCA_013400555.1. NCBI lineage: Eukaryota > Metazoa > Chordata > Aves > Charadriiformes > Jacanidae > Jacana > Jacana jacana. The sequence goes on from VZTM01027500.1 coordinate 72,636, forward strand.
GTCCAGTAAAGCAATGGGTTTACATGATTAAAAAATTAAAACATGGCAAACAATAGATTTCTCATACAGCTTCAATAAAACACTTCTCTACTGCTTTGCCATCTTGAGCAGAGCATAATAGAACTCTGCCTCCAAAGTGGAATGAAGAAGAGTCAGCTGCTCAGGTAGCCCTTTGCAAAATGCATGGGAAAACGCCTCAAGAAGACGAGTGAAAAAAATCAGTGCCTGATAAAGGTGCTGGGATCTAAGATAAACTAACAGGAAATACTAAGAACTTCTTCAGAGTTAAAGATACTTGACTAAGGACAAGATGCATACACTTCATTCCGCTCAGGCTGGAGAGTGTGAAGTTGTCTCCTGTGCATCAATCCTGAAAAGAGCTCACTATTTCCCACGTACACAATCTAAAGTCCCAGCACTTTTTTTTCCTTAAAAAAAACCAAACACAACAAAATGCAAAAAACTTTCCGCATCTTTTTTTTTCCTATGCTTAATTAAAGAAATGGAGCAAGCTGCACTGCAACAGCATGGAAACTATTAGTAAAAATCAATACAAGTATTTACTTTGGCAAATACAAGTAGAATACAAGCCGGAATGTACATGACCAAAAATATCATGAAAATAGCTGTCGATTTGTTTTTTAAAATAGTATGATCGAAATGCTATCAATGTTATAACCTTGTAAGAGCAACAACAGCCAGTCTATGACTACAAAGAAAATGGAAAACATCTACTAAGGAGTAAGAGGAATAGAAAAAGTTGCACAATATTTCCTTAATAGGACAACATAACATCCACGTGGCCAGTACAGCAAGTTAAAGCTTTCCATGTCCGTGACCGATGAAGCAGACTCAAGAGTCAAGACTTAGAGTATAATTCAGACTCACAGGAGACTCTCTAAGAGAAGACCTATCTGCAATGACTCCATCAAACAGTAGCATGGTATCTAAACATCCTGCATAGCTCATTCACAGCACAGATCAGCTCCCTCTGCATTCAGGCACATCAGTGTTGACTGTGCTACTCAAGCTGCAAAATCTAAATCCATCTTTTCCACTTCCTAACATAGTCAGGTATACATTTATTAAAATAAAAGTCCATCAATTTATTTCCTGAGGGCTGAATTCTAATTCTACTGAAAATCAATAACAAAAAACCTCCAGTTATTCCACTACTTCCAAGTTCTGACTTTTTTTTTCTTCTTGTAAAATAACAGATGGACTGTCTCATGTTGCCATATCTTACAAAGCTTTTAGTTTATTGTCACTTGAACACTCATACTAACAGAAAAAAAAAAATTAAAAAATTGAGAGGACTTGGACCAGAAATCACTTACAGTGCTGAAATACATTGCTGCATTTGTATCTGGAGATCATCCTATTGGCTAACATTCAACAACCGAGCACTACCAATTTATTTATTTAGAACCCATCCAATTCACTATTTATTTAAAAATACACCAGTTATGGTTAAAGTTAAAAGCTTATCTTGACAGGATTTCCATCTGACATTTAAAGATTAGAACAGAACAGTATAATAAGTTACCTTTCTGAAGATATTCAGAAGAAATAGATGTTATCCTAGCACTCACTGATGTATGTTAGAATCTCTCACTGGTATTTGGGAGTGTAACTACTAGACTATTGGGATTATGAAGTCATAAATACTACCATTTGCAGCTTATGGCCAATTCTCTCAAGTATCCTGTGCCTCAGGATCACATATACATGTTTATGCCTAACAATCCTCAACACAGCCATTTCTCTCTAACTACTGTTAAAGGCACAAGCACTAATCCTGTAACTTCACTATTAAGTGAATTATGTACCCTTGCATTAAGTTATACAAGTTTGATTTCAAATCCAAATATACAAGTTCAATGTTTTTTGCTAGATAAAAAAAATAATTATAAATAATTTTATTATCAAGTGACTTTTCACAGTTCCACCATTACAAGTCTTTTGTACAAGTCTTTCTGTGTAAGATTGTTGCATCAAAACCCTAACTTTTCTTTTTGTTATGCTAGAGAGACAATATTATTATTGTTATATTTCATTAATTTTGGCACAAATAATTGCTCAAGACTGAAACCTGTTGCCAAAAAGATGCAAGTCCACCCTCCTACAAACTTTTCCAAAAGTTTATGCCATAAAAAGGAACGATGAAGGAAGACGACACCAGCGTCATTATTGTTTCCCTGTTCTCAAACAACTGCACAACATCACTCTGTCTCTTTTGTAAGAGGTAAATCTAACTCTGCCCCAAAAGACTGTCATGTCTTGTTCAATTGATATTTTGAGTTCCAGTGAGCAAAAGCCTAGATACAAAGAAAAAAAGAGTAATCTTCCAAATTCTCATTCCATACATTTAGTTTGACAATGATACCCAATTTAATGAGGCGTTAAACTGGACATTAGGAGTGTCTTGAACACTGTTCTAAATAATAAACTATGAGGGAGGACAAAACTGCTTAGATCTTATTTCATTGACATGATTTTCCCACTGTTACTGGAATGATGTATGGATTTGTCTTTGAAGAGAAGCAAAGTCCTCTGCCTCAAGTCACACTTACAGTGCCATTCTCAGTAGATTTTAAACTGCCTATGAAACAAATTTGGAAATTGAGATCAAATGAAACTATGAGTTTCATACCTTTTAGTCATCATTATGGGATGTATCAAACAAACGTTACTAAATCACCTGGAAAAGCTTGGAAAATTCTCCCCTGTTCTTCACCAGGTTTCTGGTATCAGCAAGTTTGCTATTTTGGCATTACAGTAAAGCCCCAGTGCCTCCATTTCTGACCCCTTCAAACAAAAACAAGCTGCTCAACAATGTCTAATCCGTGCGTCATGTAATCCAGCTTAATACTCTACAAACTCTGGGCAATATTTGGGTAGTTTTTAAATTTAGCAAAGAACATCCTGGCCTACTTCAAAGACACCCTCGGCTTGGGGAGCATCCCCTGGAAACAGCGCCCACACTCATTCAAACAAGAAAAGCAAACACACATAAACACATAAGAGGAATGAACAAGAGATAAAATAAGAGATCCTGGTCTAATGACATAATAAAAACATATAATATTACAAATCAAATTATTGAAACGGGAATGCATTATGCAAGCACCAAACACACCACTCAAACATTTAAAGAGACATTCTGACTTTCTAACATTGTTTTGGCCCCATTTACCAACCTCAAGACAGAGCTCTATGCGAGTACACCTGACCCCTGGCTTCCAACCAGGGCAGATGCTGCTGCAGAGGACTGTGCCACGGCCAGCTACATCAGGCACAGCCTTTCTCCCATCTACACAGAGCTGTTAAATATGAAGCCAGGTATCGCTCTGCTGGAGAAACAGAAAATCCCTTCTTTGAACCATCGTTCGCTTTCCGCAGCATCATTATCTTAGGAACGGCTCACATGGCAAACACTACCAAAGAGGTGTAAATTAAATTCCATTATAATTCTTCGGTATACAAGCCTTATTGTCTTTCCTAAGATCTCTCAGACCCTCGGCCGAAGCTAAAATACGTTCCTATTTTGTTTAGGCTGTCAGGCAGACAGTCTCCAATCATTAGCCTCTTGTCAACAGCGATGCTGGGGTAGATTACTAGTGCGTAGTGCTTGTAATGGCAGGTGCATGGCCCTGGGGCTGCCATCTGCCAGGAAGGAAGTGTTCTCCTCTAGGATGCTGAAGAGATTGACAAATAATGTAAACAAACCCCTGAATCATTCCTAATCTATGGAATCAAGCAATTGCATTACTCTTCCGCAATATAGATGTTACCAGCAGAGGTGGGGGGCTTCGGTCTAGGGCTTGGGGTTTGGTTCTTTATTTATTTTGTCTCTTAACTACGTCTGTGATAGATTTACTGTGATTAGGAAAAAAAAAAAAATATAAAAAAAATCCAAACAACACAACACAAGCCCAAAACACACACATCCTCTAAAATAACTTTTATTTAACTAAGACAGGTAAATCTGCATTTGAAAACAAATTAAAAAAAACTACCCTATGATCAAAAAGGGTTTTTTTTTGAAACTATTTCCTTACTATTAGCCTGTAATGTACCTTTTTCCAGAGTGTATTGCCCTTCACTGTGCACACGAACTGGATTATTTTATTTTAATTATTATTTTTGATACACCTATAGAAAATTTTTGGGCCATCATCACATAAAAAATTGAGAATATCTGTCTTGACAAAAAATGTTTTGAATGTTAAAAAAACCCATCAAAACCTGGGTAGTAACAGAACTTCTAGTATTGCCTTTGGTCTTTAAATTGATTTCCAAAGGAATCTTTCACGATCAGATGGAACATCTTTCCTAAGCAGTGGTACTTTAGTGGCCCATTTTTCACCTCGGGCTACCAAGGAACGGTGTAACTCCATGTAAATGTGCATGTGCTCACCACAACAGTCACTGCGATCATACCTGTTCTTTGGGAATGTTATTCATTGCTGTCCAACCAACACCACAGAGGAGATTACACACTAGTGTTGTAATCTTTAAGTGGGCCTTAAATGTTCCTATGTGCGTTAGCACTGTCACACTCCAAGTGTATTTTTCAGGTGAGCCTCTGTAAAGATGGGAGCAATCTTTACATTGATTTCTCTGTGGTTTGGATCAGGCTTATAATACCTAAGCCTTAAAAGCTTGCTTGAAGTACAAACACTTAAAACTTAGGGGATTCATCCTACCTAAATTAGTGCGGAAATTGCAAACACAATCTAAACCAGTATGCCTGGTTTCCTCTGTAGCTGGCAGAGATGGAAGGGGAAAATCATGCTAGTTTATAACTTGCATTTAAAAGCCTTGCATTTTAAAAGGAAGCAGTCATCCTTCCAGGCTCTCTGTCCTGCTGGTAGTTCATGAGAGCGCCTGACGGACTGCCTAACCCAAGATGCCCGCATGGCTGGATAGCTCAAGGCAGTTGAGACAAACACGAGTGTAAAAAGAACAAGTGTTCCTTTGGAAAGGCTGCAGGAGGAAAACCAGCCATTTCCAACAACAGGGCAGCAAGGGGACTACTCAGCTCAAATTGGCTTTTCAAGGCTGCTGCTCTTCACCCCCTACATACATACATAAAAGACCTTCCAAAATAACTAAACGCCAGACAACAGACACACAAACAAAACACATCTGAACTTTGGGGTCACTACACCATCTTTTAAAAATTCAAGGGATGCTACTGATTTCCCTGTGTCACAGATCTCCTCTAAGCAAATATTGTAAAAAAACTACAAGAAAATAGAGAAGTTGTGAAACCTTCATAACTACACACCCTAACTTATCAAATCAGTCACTATACTCCCTTTAAACCACCATTACACACTCTGCGCAAACAAAATGTTAAAACTTCCACAAACTCTGAGGAAGTACATCATGACTAATATGCAACACACCTACACACAAAGAGAAAACATATGGACAACCAGTACAAAAGCATACCACACCTCAACAACTTCGGGAAATGAAAACCAAACAACCCCAGACATAGCCTTTCCTTATGTGTTTATTACTTTAAAAGAAACACATTCATGGTGCTTTGGAGAAAATCTGATACCTGCATGTACCTAAGTTGCCACTGAACTGCTGAATAAAGATTACACATGCTAACTCTAGCTTAATTTTTCCACGAATGCTTGCTGTGTTTCAACTTCTAAACCACTTCAGCATTCCAGTGTAATTAATGCTATTTAAAAATAATAGTAAATCAAGTGTAAGGAACCCCGTGTTACTCTCTCCTTATAACAAAACACCATATAAAGCATGTCCTAATATTCTTTCTGCTCAAACATTCCTTTATCCATTTTACTTAGGAGCAAACGTTCTGTAGCTATCTTGAAAGAAATCAAGTAATCAGAAGCAATCATCAACCTAAGCATTTCCTCTGCCTTGAGCAATGACTGTACTGGTTCATTTTAGAACAAACCCACCATTCAACTTGGTCTATAACAATTTATCTTAAATGACTCAAAGTAACCATGACATTCTTTCTATGAGCAGTATAGCTAAACATAATTTGAAGTATAAAACAAAATAAAAGTCTAATAGATGTTATGCATTTTAATATTCTATCTGCTTGTAAAAAACTGACATCCGTATAATCAACATAATTTAAAACATCAAAGGCTTCATTTAATCTTAGATAACTTCACTTTACAATTTGTGTTACACAAGTGGCACTGTTAGGTTCAGACCTAACCATTTTGGTTTGATTGGTTGTAAAATGCAATCTGAGAGACAAGAAGTAAATTTCTAGAAGTTGTAAAATAAAACTGCATTATTTTTTTTTTAATTCTAACCATAATAAGTTAAAAAAATAATCAAACTATATAAGGCATTAGAAGTAGTTCGGTTCTTTTTTGTTTTTTGTGTTCTTGCAGAACTTAGCAGTAAGAGAAACTACTGCTAGTTTATTCAAAAAAAGACTTTGAAAGATGCATGGATTTGTAACCCAGAGTATAGGTCTTTTGATACTTCTGCAAAGTCATTTTAAAACTATTACAAATTTTCTTAAGGAGACAAACATTCTCATGCTGCCGTGAGAACTCAAACTTGATGGCAGTTGGCAAATTAGAGAGGGAAAAAATACTTAACAACATAATTTGTTGGGCAAAGTAATTCCAAAAAAAAAGTAAACAAGGTTTGAGGTTATGTCCTCAATAAGCTAAAATGCCATTAGAAAGACACCAGAAGAGATTTCTTAAGACGGACTTTTTATTGTTTAGGTGCAGTCATAAAACCCTCACAAAAAGAAGAGCTAATTGACAAGGGGGGGGGTGGGGGGTGGGGGGTCATTATTATCAAAATATCACCTTATTATGATCTTAAGTAGATGCATTACAGATGATAACTTCTTTGAATAAATCAAGACAAAAGAAACCAACACAGAAGGAAAACAACTCTCAGGGTTTTTTTGCACCATTACACATAGTTGGAAAACTAGACCAACTACTAGAAACATTTACAAGTTACAAAGCATTTTGTTAATGGAGAAGAAAACAAAATTGAAGATAACACACCCAAGTCTGGTGTTTTCAATTAATCAAAATTCCCTACTGCACACCCACTCAGAGTGAAAACTTAATACTTCCCCAAAAATAGAGACAAAACTCTCATTTTACTTCAATAGAACTAATACCCACCATAAAAAAATCACATCACCACGGAGTATAATATGTCATAAATATACTGAAATAAATAATTTACACTATATGAGGAAAAAATAGCTTAAATGTCTCCATAAATAATGAAAACCATACACAGTCCATACATTTTAAAGCAAAACAGCAGTCAGCATTTAAGAACAAAGGCTAATTATGAGCAAATAACAAGTTTTAACCAACCAGTTACAGTATCTTTTTATTTACACATCAGATGAAGGCAAGTGTTCCTCTGATTCTTAAATATTTGCACACTTTCAGAAAACACTAAAACTAAATGGACCAATAATTTCAAGCAACCTTTAAACTTCTTGGTATTGACAGCACTTGAGGCGGCACTCGCTTGCTCTTGCCACAACAGGGTAATTACGGACAGAGATTTCCGAAAGCACAGCACTCCCCACAGCAGAGGCAAGTTACTGATAGCAGAGAAACAAGCTACACGTGAAAACCAGCCACTTTTGAACGATACAAATGATTTCCCTGAAAACACTTACCCACACAGAAACACATTTACTGCTACAGACCTTCAGGAAAAAAAAAATCAAACTGTTTTTTTTTTCTTTTTTACATGTATTTTACATAAATTGAATTATTAATTTACTGTGAAGGTAACTACAAGGACTTTGATTGTATACCCTGTATCTCTGAGATCCTCCTGTTCTAAATATTAAATATATGTGGATACTCCTTTGTTTTAAAATGTCTAGAAAGCTCTCTTGGTTTTTGATGAAGCTTTGAAGAAGTAAAGCTTCTCACTTCATTAATATAGTTGAACCCAAAACTTGAAAAGAATGGTGCAAACAAGTAAACAATGCTTATTATATTTAAGCTATCTGTTGTGCAAACCATTAATTTTTAGAAAATTAGATTCTCAACTGTACCTAAATTACTACCATGTTATAATAATCTGCTTATGCTCAAAATAGAGTTTTCTTTAAATTGCATATCTGTTTCTCTGTAAAACATTAAATTCTTGGTCGTTTCGCAAATCACAACGTTTGAAATTCAAATACACTGGCACAATACTCGGTGATCTTTTTAAACAGGTAGAAGTCCTTCCATAAACCAACTTTGGTGAGAAATCCCAATGAAAACCAAAAGAGAAACGAGGAAATTCACAGGAGTTAATGATTCAATTCAACTTCCACCAACAAAGTCCTTTGTGATCTAGTTCCCCTTCCCCGTGCTATGGCTTTTCCAGTTTGCCCGCCACAAGCGCAATTAACCTACAACCCTATTTTTGGTACCTATCCCTGCATGCTGCTGACTGATGATGCTTGTGTGAGGTTTTCCCCTACCGCCTTGGACTGATGCCTACATTGACCCCCTCCCCAGCCTTGCGTGCACCCATCAGGCATTCACACTGCCTCAGGGATGGTGGAGAAGACAACCTCTCCTCCTACAGAGAGAGTAAATCTCAACTAACTTCCCTGTACCGCTTCCTTCCACGTGGTTTGCATTTAAAAATAGGGGAAAGGGATAAATAGGCATGCAGGTAAACATTAAAATAATGCAAGCCTGTAACCACCCTGTAACAAATCTTCAGCAGAAGTAAACCCCCTCCTCCGTACGCCCTGTACCAAATTAACACCTCTCTGTTTATTGCATTATCCTTCTGTTTACTGAATGGGAAGGCCAGCAGTGGGTGCCCGCTGCTTATCTGCTCTTATCGGCTCTTTCATCCCTGCTTTTTCACTAGGATGATGACTGCGCTCCCATCCAGTCCAGGTTTTCTCGGTAACTGGTGCCCGTGCCCTGCCCCCTCCATTCCCTCCTCCCCTCCCGCCCCCCCTCAAGGGTCAGCAGTTTGGGGAATGTTGTGGAAATAGCTTGGGTCGCAGGAGGGGCTGTGGATGGCTCAAAAAACCCAAACAAACAAATAAACCCCCCTAAAGAACCACACACCCCCCACAAAAAAAAAAACAACCAAAACCATCATACCCTCGTTTCTGTGAAAAATCCGTTTGCAAAGCTAAGGGGTGCGACAGTTTGTCGGTGGCTGGGACCGACAGCGGGGACCCTCACCACGGCCCCCGGCAAAA
>VZTM01027500.1:93700-206055 GCA_013400555.1 Jacana jacana
CCAGACCTCAGACTTGCACAACAAGTTTGGGTCAAAATTAGTTTTAAGGATTAAAGTTAATAAACTCCTTTCCAAAAGGAACTTTGCAAATAGGAGGACTGTAACTGTATATCTTTTTGATGGTAGCCAACTGCCGGAATCGACACTCTTTATAAAAGTAATAATCCTTCCCCATTCAAGCACAGTCGTAGTTACTTGACCCAGAGTGATGGAATGAGGAAAACACCTCTACTTTTTTTGCTCTTGAATTTTGTTCTGGAAGAAATGACAGAGAAAAAAGCTTGGAGATCTTAGAGACAAAACAGGTGCTTCTGTGTTAAACCACAAAGCAGTAAATGGTCTTGCCTCATGATGTTTGTAAGGTTCGTCATAGTATCAATTAAAGCGTTGTATCTTTTGATCATGTTTATCTACATATGTCTTAGTCTAATATAGTGCTTTTGTTGTTGTTGTTGTTGTTGTTGTTTGGCTGCGGGGTGTGTGTGGGGGGTTGTATTTTGGGTTGGGTTGTGGCTTTTTTTCCCGCACCATTCCCGCCTGCCAAGCTCCTGNGGGAATCCTCTCTTTTATGCCTTCTGGAGTGATCACGAATCTGAAAAATATTCTTGTTTATTTAAAGAAAAAAGCCCTTTTTTTTAAAGAGAGTTTTTAATGTACCTTTCTGACCTGCATGGATAGCCAAGATCTAGGGTCCTTCAGGGTATTTCTGTTCAAGAAGAGAGCGATGATAGAACACAATAGGACTCCAGTAGAAGAGGAGGGGGTTGGGGTTTGCTTTTTCCAACTTTGTTTCTTTCAGATAGCGATCTGTTTAAAAATCTATTAATTTACTTCTTTCCCTAGGCAGGTTACTCCAGCCTCTCTTTCTGTTTGTTTCTTACTGCTTATGGAGGCTGTTCCTCAGCAAAACAATCCCAGGCATTCAGCTTTCCCCTCTGCCCTACAATTCATTTGGCTTTTTGTCTTTGTTTCAGATGGCCTTTGCGTTTGCTTTAGGTTGTAACTCTTTTTCCTCTATCTTTTCTTTTTTCTTCTTTTTAAACTTCAGAAGGGAGTCTAACTTCCCCTGTCATTTATCTTGACATCAGGATAATTTTCCTAACAGCAGGGGTAATGCAGTCCTGGAGTAGATTGTCAAGGGATTTTTATAGAGTCCCCACCACTGGAGCATTTTAAGCTGCACAAATATTTATTGGGAATGACACAAGTACAGTTGTCCTGAGTCAGAGCAGTGTGATAGTCTAGATGATTTCATGTTTACTTCCAATCCTGTTTTATTGGATTTCTATGATATATACACCTTATAAATAGCCCCAGGGTTATTACTCCTGAAAGGGTAAAAAAAAAAGACTTCTCTCTCTTTTTTTTTGGTCCTTTCTACTTACTTGATTGTGCAAAATAAAGAGTATAAAACTACGATTATGAATCATCACTTACTCTTCCTGTTTGAGATAAGCTATTGGTGCAATTCTTACTCATGTGACATATTTGCTGGTCTAATTTGTGGATGCACAAGACCACCAGGGAGATAAAGAGGCATTTGGGGAAACAGAGTCACTACAGAGGAAAACCTTGCCTGCTTTTTGCAGTGTACCCCTTCAGTGGAAGTTTTATGTGAATAAAATGAAGAGGGCTTGCCCTCGGAACAGGCTGACTGCTTTCCAGGAGAATTATCATCTATCTGCATTATTTAGACAGCGTCTGGGAAACTCACTGGAGCCTCAGGCTCCCATTGTGCTAGACATTGTGTAGATGAGTAATTAATGGTGGGCCTCCTTCTGTTTTGCTTAATGTATATATTGTAGATATACAATGAATCGAGGAAGGTTGCCGATGTGGGGAGTCAAATGGGAGAAAGGCGATTCTGCAGTCCCATCAACGGTGTGGCTGACAAGCAACCGCTTCAGCTTGCCGGTTGCCTAACTGATGGACACCGAAGGCATGCTCAGCATTTAAAGAACTGAGAAGTGTCAGCCTTCCTATTTTGGTGGGCTCTTATGCACAGGGAAAGCACAAAAGGCAACACGTGTGCTGAAGGAAGCAGTGAAGTATTTTTTTCAATACATTTTTGGAAGCATATTTTTTCAGACATAGAGCTTGGGTGCAACTATTAATTTCAGAAAGATTAAGCATCACAACAAGATGAGTACAAAACTTTTGGCACTAGAAATTTATGCAGTCTCATGTGCCTACACGAGAGGTTGAATAAACCTCCTGCCGGTTAGTGGACATCATGGCTCAAACACCACACCTACTGAAACAAACTCTGTCCTGGATGGTTGGACTGTAGGGCAGAAGAAGGAGGAGTGGGTTTTTTCAAGATCCTTGCTGTAGCAAGTACTGCCATGGTTGGAGGCAATAAAATAAGACTAATAACTTGCTAAAAAATATTACTGTCCAATAGTTTCCACAAAAAGAAAAAAACAACCCATGCATGTTCTGCTGAGTGCTCATGGACACAAAACAAAGTGGTCACTTAATGTTAGTAAAATATTCATGTGAACATTACGTTTTCATTACTGAAGTGGGAGACCACAAAATCAAATACAAGTGAAGAGAGTGCTTTCAGTTAAACTGCTGATTAGGCAAAGGAACAGCGTTTGTAACACGAGAGAGTGAGGTAATCATAGTGAATGGACATGTTTTTAATTTCATCTGTTGCACTTAATCATACAATGAGGGAATGTTCCTGAGTGCCTCACTTAATTCCTACACACTTCGGCTTTTTAGTATCTCATCTTTCAGTTCTATTCCTCATTGGCTATTATTTTCTTTCCAGTGACTTTAGCCATATGCAGCAAAGGAGGTTTAGAATATTTTCCCTGAGCCCCACGGGGAATGGGAAATGTCCCTCAGATCGCTCCTTAATCTATTCAGATATAATAATAAGGAGAGACAGGTTGCATACATTTGAGTTTAGAAATTTACTTATTTCTATGACGTGATGGAAAATTCAATTGTTTTTGGCCAAGGAGTTGCTGACTTGTAAAATCTTTTGAGGCTACAGATTTTTTAAAGGTGAATAACTCCAAATGCAGATGTTGCAAGAGTTGCTGACATCCCTCAGAAGCAGCTGGCATGGAAGTGGATCAGTGAGCAAAGATTCAGTCCACCACCTTATGGTGACCAAACCAAAGCAAACTGTTTCTTCAGCTGGAGTTGTAAAAGGACCTGGAAGAAGTCTCAGAAATGAAGCTTCCCGGGAACATCTTTTTCTTACACCCTGCTGTGAGCTGAAAGGGCCTTTAGTTTCTGGTACAAAGTGTTCTTTGTTTGTTTGCTAGCAAAAACCTCTCCTGTCCTAACTAAATTAGACTTGGGTGAGAGATCCCTGGGCTGCATCGTAGTTTGGCCTTTGGTTTACCTTTCCCAGCTGATGTATCTACCCAACAGTTCCCTCTGTAATGATTTCCTGAGAAGGTGTCCCTCTTTGTGACAAAACGACCTTCTTTCCTTTGTTTAGAAACACATAAGCACAACAAATGGGCTAAACACGGAACTGTATCGCAGCGGTATAAATTACACAGATGCGATTTATTGATTGTGGAGAGATCAGATAGTTTTAAAGTCAATGGCTGGCTGTCAAGTTGTTAATTGAACATTTGCTGAGAAATGCCTATGGGTAAGTGATCTGGGTATTCTTGCAGGATAATCAAGTTTAAAAACAACAGTTGTCTGCCACCCTCCTGTCTTGGCCATATTTAAAGAAATACCACCAAGTTAAAAATCGCACTACCCAAAACATTCACACTCAGATATCCTTATGCTATCAATTCTCTAGACTGGTAATACTGAAATAATTTTAAAACCCAATTTAATGAGTTGTTGATTTTAGTTCCTTTTTTACTTTCAGGTGGGGAAAAAAAAGTAGGTTCTTCAGTTTCTCCTTTTCAAAGGCTGTCCATAATTAATTTCGATTTGTTTTTTCCATGTGCAAGTTCAAATTTGTAACCACACTGCACACACATCAAATTAACATTACTTTAAACAAATATCTTGCCTCTGGTTGGATTTCAAGAATTTAAAACATGTTAAAATCTTACAAATCATTCCCTCTGAATTGTTTCGGTCAGATTCAGGAGCACACATCAACTGATGAGGCTCCCTTCCTTTTGAAAACAGCCCCACCGAATCGACAATAATTTGTCTCAAGTTCATTAATTTCAGTAAATTAATTTCTGTCCCTCATTATAAATAAGCTTAGGAGAATACACTTTTTTAGGGCTGTATAAACCAGGGGTATTTTATGTAAATTCAGTGGTTCTACTCTGCATTTCCAGAAGCGATTTTACATCTGTAGGAAACCAAAACAATCCACAAGGCCTATTTTCTTTCAACAAGCATATTCTGTTTTATTGTTTCTCTTCAATAAATGTTATACTTTCTCTAGGCTTAATGAGTCACTTAAGAATAGGTATTCACAATTCAAGTTGTATTTGTTATAGCAGCATGGATGTTAAAGCAAGTTGTAGAGAGTTCAGTGATCTAATGTCCTCTACAGCATAAATAACTTGCGATCAAGCTAGATTATAATATTTCAGTCTTTAGATTATAATATTTAAGTCTTCCTTTGCAGGCCTCAAGTGGCCATTAAACTACATCCATAAGTGATGGGATAAGTGAAGAGATGCTATAAACTCAGCTGGACTGAATCTCACTGTGTATTTGAGGTGTTGCTCATCTTAGCTAACCATGGCTATCTAAAAGTTGGATGACTAATGCATTTTAGCTTCTAGAGTTCCTCCAAAAGTGATGGAGAGTTATTCCTCCTTTCTTCAGATAAATTTGAAGCCTAAGAGTTAGTGTATTCACAATATAGTCAATCTAGGTTTATGTTCCCGTTAATATTGGAGGAGATAATATGTTGCTTATTGCTGTCTGAATGCTGCATGACAGCTGTGGGACAGATGTTTAGCCAGCAAGGGAAGCCGGGGGGAGAAAAATTGAGACATTTTGATTTGCCCTCTCTTCTTACAGACTCTTGATAATGATAGAGAAAGAAGGAAGACACCAGCTGTCTTGTCACTGTTCTAGAAAGGGCAAAACTACAGGCTGTTTAGATGAGGGTTTAAAACCAGAAGCCAACAGTATCCTTAGAGTGGTGGTGAAGATGCTGAGGGGCAGGGATGTTATTCATCGGTACTTTATTTATAACTTATCCATTTTATCCCTTTCCATCTGTATTGATCTTCACATGCCATGGATGAGAGAGTTGGGGTTGTTCAGCCTTGAGAAGAGAAGGCTCCAGGGAGACCTTCTAGCAGCCTTCCAGTACCTGGAGGGCACCTACAGGAGAGATTGGGAGAGACTCTTTATCAGGCAGTGTAGTGATAGGACAAGGCATAATGATTTTAAATAGACAAATTGAAAGAGGGGAAATTTAGATTAGGTATCAGGAAGAAATTCTTTACTGTGAGGCTGGTGAGACACTGAACAGGTTGCCCAGAGAAGTTGTGGATGCTCCATCCCTGGAAGCATTCAAGAGCAGACTGGATGGGACTTTAAGTAACCTGCTCTAGCAGAAGGAGGTAGGAACTTGATGATCTATAAGGTCCCTTCCAACTCTAACCATTCTATGATTCTATGATTCTATAATATGAGCATCAGTGATTACTAGGCGATTTTTTTGACTTTTGCTGTCTCCCAGACCTGATAACAGTCCTGCCCCACATTTGCTTCTCACTTCCCAGTCTGCCAAATCTCAAATACTAACTGTGATACTTGTAGACTTACTCCTGCCTGACATGTTTCTCCATTTGGCCCACATCTCGCACATTTTTGCTGCAGGCCCTTCTGCTCCATGAGCTGATATGCCAGATGTAGCTGATTGACAAACTCCTTGTTTGTGTGTCATATTGGAAAGGAAAGGCTGCAGGACTGTAAGGTGAGTCACCAAAGATCCTTTGCACCCTTAGGGGTGTAGGGTATATGTTCATGTTTCAGGGCAGCATGAGGGCTGCTGCCTCACAACATGATCTGATGCACCAATCTGATACCCCATCATAATATCAGCCATTACTACTGTCTTATCCACAGGCACAAACCCCAAGCAGTTTCATCATCCCAAGCTGGGACTTCAGGTTTGACTCCATACAGAAACGAAATCTAAACATTGAGTGGCCGCTCTTACTCCTCCCTGGTTTCCAGCTGAAACCCTTGTCCTGGAGACTGGACAAGACTGAGAAACCAGGGTCCTGGGGCTGGCTGCATGCAAGCTGATATAGCTTCTCAAATCAGCCTCAAACTGCTTTTGTGTATGCTTTCTCCTTTCCAGACTACAAGAGTGGGGTGAGACCTACAGAGATCCTTGATCATCTTTCCCTTTCAAACCATTCCAGAAAGGGAGAAAGGAGTGGAAAATTAAGGTCTTTCTCTAATGGTCTGGAGAAGGGAGATCAGGGGAAGAGAGGGGAATTAGGAGGGGCAGCTGGAAAAACAACTTTGTCCTCCATGCCAACTGTCTGCCCCGGAGGGGACCACGGGAGCATTCCACCTCTTACACATAAATCCCTGATGACCAGGAAACAGGAAACTAACTGTCAGGATGGGTTTCCCATTAAATATCTCACTGTCTTGAACTTCTTGATTCACTCTGAGATTTGTTTTGTGCTTACTAAAATAAATAATAATAATAAAAAGTACCAAACAAAACCAAAACCCCACAATGAGTAACAAAGTTGTGCAATCTTATTTACAACTAATGTATCCAAAGTCTTGTTTCCCCAAACATAGCAAGGAAAGACTCCCTGCTGTTCTTCTGTGTCTTATTTATGTCAATGTACATAACCCCTGCTAACCATTTCTTTATCAACTAGTTTTGCAATATATCCCAGAAAAACTGCTCTGTTCATACATTCCAAAGCAGAGTAATATGTGTTTGTTGGGTGGTAGCTTTCACTGTTTCTGCCTTACTTCATGGAGAATTTAATTTGGGCTGACCACCATACGCATTAGAAGACTATCTCTGACCCCCTTTCAGAGTAAAACTGTGGATCACATTAGCTAACTTCACGCTATTTTATACTTAAAAATTGACCATCAACTGTTGTTTTTCCATTTTTTTAGGGCTATTACATTCTTCAGTCCTGCAAGTGAAATCTATATGTCCTCCTCCCACAATAGATAGCCTTTAGTCGGCAATGGTAATACTCATATGCTTCTGCTTAGCTAGAAAGTTGTCTTCCTCCTTTCAATTTGTCTTCATAATTTTTTTTTTTTCCTTTTGTCATTTCCATCACTAGAAATGTTACTAGAATTTAGTTTATGGTTGTCCTGTTTTGGTTTGTTTTTTTTTCTCATGCATAGGTACAGGGATTGAGCTGCACTGTCTCAAGACAGGAAAGGATCTCTGTAGCACCACACTGGTAAGTTTTAGTTAACAATTACACATTGAATTTCCGAGTTATACAGTTTAGTCTCATTTAACATATGTTTTCATTGTTTTCTTCTGGTGTTATTTTTTAATCAGGGTGTCATGTGGTATCAGTGCTTAACAGAAGTCTGAAAGACATTGTTTTGTCAACATAGTACCTTTATTAAACAAATTGAGTTATCAAAATTCTTATCTCATAAAAGTACTGTACAGTTTGTTTAACTTAACCTGTTTTTCATAAAGTCATGTTGACTGGCAGTAATTATGTTACCACCTTTTATTTCCTTATAGACAGGGTCCTATGTCAGCTGTTCCATTCTTTCACATGGATCCAAGGTCAAGTTAACTCATCTACAGTTACCCTGGTCATCCTGTTTACGCTGCTGAAATATCAACATGGTTTTAGATTTTTCCGGGCCTCTTGGACTTCTCCAGTATGCCAAAGTTTTTGGCCAATGAGCAGCAGTACAAGATTCTTTTTAAAAGTTTTAAATAAAGTTATCTGGTCCTGTCAATTAAAAAAAAATAGTAGATGGTGTCTACCATCTACTTGGTGGAATGTCAGAATAGATGATAGTTTGGCAATGCAGACTCTGTTTTCCTTTCTAAATAATTGGGGTTGTTTTTCCCCACAGCTAGCAATGGAATCGTGTCATCATTAGGATTTCTGTTGTCCTGAGTAGTACTACAGAAATTCAGATGTATCCAGATGTAAAGAGGTATTCTTATAATCTTTATTCCTACATTTTCATAGATATATTTAGTTTCTTTAAGAGTATACTTCATTTATTAATGTGTGAAATTTAATAATTTATATGACTGTTGGCTCCCAGTTTTTCTTAACTACAGTTATTATCTATAATTGTCTCTTAAACATTCTATTAGTACATGTATATACATATATATGTGCATATACACTAATATACTGATGTACTACTGTACACACTAATTATATTACACATACTAATCAGCATTGAAATATGTGTGCACAACTTTAATTAAATCACTGCTATGCACTTCTTGGCAAGTCTTAGTTTTAAGCTTAGTGAAAATTACTTTCACAAGTCAGAATGAAGGACAATGCAATATTATAACCTGTTTTCCTTTGTGATAGAAATTTCAGTCTGTAAGTTTTAGAGGATCTAGGGCATTGTAGCAAATGTAGAACAAGAGCTTTAGTACATATCATTGTATTAGAATTTTTTTTATAGAGGCAATGTTTCTCTATAGATATTTGTTCTTGGTCACAAAAGTCACATGGGGTGGAAATCATCTCACCTTACTTAACAACATAGATATCCACATCTAAGTTAGTGATTCCCTAGGGTGACCATACCTCTGTCCATAGAGACGAAAAAAAGACATTTGAGAGCTCAATGAATCTGACCTATTTTAGATGCCTACATTAGGATGGTATGAATCATACCTTAAAGTGCTTTTTCTCTCTTCCACCCCCCACTTTTTTTTTCTCTTTTTTATCACAGACAATAAAAGAAGCCCAGAGTGATTAGTCCTGATCCAGTTCTTTGCACTGCAGACATCTACATCTGGCCATCCAGACTGAAAAGAAAAAAAAATAATAGTTGGTTATATAATCCTGAGGAAAAGAAGCAGCTGAGCCTCTGAGTCTTTCAAGATAAAAAAATTGCTTAAAACCATTCATTTGCTTTACCAAAATTGCAAGCTACATTATGATTCTGAGAGCTTTTCTAACTGTTATTATTAGTTAAACTTGATGAAAGAACTTAAAGTTCTTAACTAAACAGCTTTACATTGAAATAATGATTATAAGTAGATACTTAAGGTATGTCGAATGAATCAGGCTAAAAAAAATCAAGACAGCATTTTTTAATTCAGGCAACTATTAATTAAATTAATTTAATCTCTTTTTATTTGCTTTACATAAATGTTGGGGTTTTTTTTAATTATTTTTACTACACTTGAAAAAGTTTTTAAGGATTTAAAATGTGTTCAAAGCATAGTTTAAATTGGATCTGTTTCCTTCTACCATAAAACCATAATGGCATGGATGATCCATACGAGAGCTATCTGAAGGGATATATTGAAGCTGATTTCAAAGAACTCATGTTAAGCTACCAATAAATTTGGCAAAAGATTTCAACATGCTGATTTGCTGCAAACAGCTGGCTGGGTATACAGATTGCTTGAAAAAGACTTTGGCTAGTGAGTGGAAAATATCTTTTGTATTTGAGAATTATGTTCTCACAGAATCACAGAATGATATGGGGTTGGAAGTGACCTCTGGAAGTCATCTAGTCCAGCTCCCCCACCAAAGTAGGTCCTCCTGTGCAGGTTGCACAGGAACTTGTCCAGGCGGGTTTTGAATGTCTCCAGAGACAAAGACTCCACCATCTCTCTGGGCTGCCTGTTCCAATGGTCTGCCACTCTCAAGGTGAAGAAGTTCCTCTCATGTTTAGATGGAACTTCTTAAGTACAATTTTGTGCCCATTTCCTCTTGTCCTTTCAGTGACAAGAGTGCTCGAGTGACAGGGACAGGAAATCTTCAAAAGCTGTTTTTCAGCACAGCTTTTTAAAATTCACTCTGGGATCACCAAAATATTTTTGGTAATCATCAATGAAGCTATTAAATTTGTAATTTGAACAAAGATTATTTTTCTTGGATCATCAACTAGGAGACCACCAGAAAAAAAACAATACATTGCAAAAAATATTTAATTTACATTCCAGTGTTAGAAAATTTCTTTCCTATTGATATTTCCTTCTCTGCTTTAGGGATTTGAAAACTTTTCAGATAAAATACTTTATTTAAGGCATTTGCAATACTGACCATTTCCCCTCTTTTTATGCAGGCTATCCCAATAAAACCTGTGGACAAGCTCAAACTTTCTTATGGTGTATCACCATAGACAGAAAATCATGGCATGCAGGTCTTTAAGCGAATGTCCCAAAGGCTTAACCGTGCACAGCATCAAAGGTTCTCATTGTGAATAGAACTCTTACAACTCTAACAACCAAGGACTTGCAGCAGTCAGCAAGTCTTAGGACATATGTCATCTGTTACAAATTACACAGCTACGCCAAATGCTTAAATACCTGATATCTTTTGAAGCATAAAGCACTATACCAAGGGCTCCCCACCTATCTGAGTGGTGTAGGTCTCAAGTGTAAGTGAATTTGTTGATGCACTTTTGTTTCTTGATGGTTGATTGATTGTGTGTTTGTTGATTCTTTTGTCCATGCAGCTAGCTACTGACTCCTGATTCTCTTGATATTAGCTGTGTTTACACTGGAGCCTTCATAGAATCGTAGAAACGCAAGGTTGGAAAGGACTTACAAGATCGTCTTGTCCAACCATCCTCCAATCACCAGTACTACCCACTAAGCTATTAAATCATGTCTTGTAGCACCTTGTCCAGACACTTCTTGAACACCGCCAGGGACGGTGACTCCACCACCTCCCTGGGCAGGCCACTCCAGTGCCTGGCTAATCTGGTTATGATCAAACTGCCTCTTCCAATGAGTACAGTAAGGAGTAATATGCTTAAGAATTACTGCATGTCTCATAAAGATACATTCTTTACATCTAATACACAGTATTTCTACCATAATAGATGCTTGGTCAAAGGTTACAAAATACATATGCATCACCATTTTACAAACAGTAATCAAAAAGAATTAGGGACACCTATGTAGCCTCCAGGATTAGCTGGCATGCTCCTACCTTTCATAGTTAGAGGCATTCAAAGGGTATTATGTGCATCATGATATCTGTTCACTTTTGTTTTTTTGACTCAGGTGACATATTCCTGAGTTGATTGTGGGTAGACTTCCCTGCAAATTCACAGCCATTCTTGAATTTATGCCTCCTGATGGATAGCAAGATTCCTATCCATTTCCTATTCTGTAATACATATGACCTCCATACTAATGTCATCTTCCTTGAATAGCTAGTGTCTTACATCTCTAGTGGCTAATGAAAGTTGACACAGAATTTTCTTTTCTGAAGAACCCACCATAGAAACAAAACACTTAACTTTGGAGAGAAATGCTGAAGTGCCTCAAAGTAGAAGACCTCAGTCCCACTTCTTATGAAAGTAAACAACCCTCAGATGAATTCTAATGAACATCCCTTCACCATTGTTTTCTTTCTCTCCCATTCCACCATTTACCTTGGTCATACATATCCAAAGTGGCAACTCTGTGTAACTTAACAAGGAGAAGACAAGCTTATTTTAACAGCAGGTGCAGGGTAGAAAAAAGTGCTAGAATAAATTTTCTGGCTTACTTTCATTATGCCTTCAGCTTTGGATTGAGTTGTTACAAAATAAATCACTGAACTCTGACTGCACAAATATTTTAATAACTACAGAGACTCTAAGCATTTTTTATTTTTGATGACTGCAGAATCCTGTGTATTTAATAAATGACTTTATACTGACCTACAGGCATTAGAAAAGAAATCTTCAGGCAAAGATATAACTCCATTTTGGAATGGATATTGTGCAATTAAGGAAAGAGCAGCATTTTATTATTCTTGGCACAGGGGCTCTTACTTGGGAATGACTACCTGTTCCTTTTTATCTTTCCCACCCATGCCACATTGCAGCAACCATGGCCGCAGGTGCTTGCACTGGATGAACATCTGTCCTATCTACGCAAGAAGGAAAGGAAATCAAGGGATGGCATGTTTACTGATCTTGTGTACACAGCACAACAGAGTGATAAAAAGATGGAGAAATGGAAAGTTAAATTTAGCATGATTAAGAAGAGAGAGTAGAGGAAAATGGTCAGGACCCTTCAGAAACAGCTTTTGCATGAGACAGGGAGCAGGTTTTTGCTTTTCTCAAAAAAAGACAAAACCCTGCTCTCTGCATCTATCAGCCTCTCTCTAGCAACGTATCTACTAAGTTTTAACTGTTAACAGCAGTTTGAAGGTACAAGTTTGTCCCTCCACATGCCACATTGCAAAGTAACAAATAAAATGTGCATGGTGTGAGACTCCATAAACTCATTAGTCTGCCCAAAGGGATACCATATTTCTACAGTTCCAGAGCACACCCACTGCTCTCTTGCCCTAATTAACTTATATCTTCTGAAATTATTTCCATAACATTGCTTGATTATATAAAAAGCTTTGCAGAATTCAATAAAAACCCCTGTGTATGATATATTAAAACCCTTCATATATATGAATTTCCCTACCTCTGCCCTAAAAGGGCACCCATTTTGTTCATAAATCTGCGCTTATTGCAGATTTGAATTGTAGGGCATCCCTGACTATTGTCTTCCTGATCAGATGGAGGAGTGAGCCATCACTGCTTTTATTGCTACTCAAAATTGTCTTGGCATTTCTCTGTTTACTTTGTGAAAGACTCTGCATAACGCAGAGGAAGTCATTCTCATATGAGGCAGATATTTCCAATCAAGCACCCGGTTTTTGAGTATCATTAATGCACAGTCTAAAATCACCCCGTGTGGTTGGGTATAAATGAGCCTTTCTTTAGTTAAGCATCTAGTAAAAGGCTTCATAAACACGGAAAACATGAAAACGTGTGTGTGTTTATGCTAAGTCTTTTGGGCAGATAAGAATTATCATAGCCCTATCGTTTTCTATATTTGTCCTTAAATAAATAAATAAATAAATAAGAGCACAAAATAGCCCAATGTTTCTAATAATGTAGGTTTCTCGGATCTACTCATCACATCATTCTAATATGAATGTTTCCCATGGTGATCATCTGTCTTTGCTACATCATAGAAAAATGCTGCCTTCTGTTAGGTATGACCAGAAGTAAGAGTAGCCTTATTGGTCACATTAATGACCTAACCACAATTAGCTACTTTGAAATACTTCAACTCATCAACAAATGCCAGTGCATTGCCAACTCGTATCAGCCAGACAGTTATTTAGTTATTGCAAATAACTCCTTCGCAATAATCCTGACCATTTTTTCCTGTGGACTTCTCTCTGCAGGAATGGTTACCAAATGAGAACAGCAAGCCTTGAGATGAAAATGGATGACTATATTTCACTTTGCCAAGATAAATTCTTATGACATATACCATTCTTAGAGTTGCAGGGCAATTTCTCCATTTAAGGCTCTTGAAAGTTAATATTCCCAAACCCTGTTGAAATTGCTGGCTGTCCCTGTTCTGCATCACTACTGAGCCTCACCATTTCATGCATTAGTTTAGTTAGTTGTCTCTGCTCAGCTTCAGCTGTGCACATGTCCCTGTCCCTAAACATATACAAATAGCACCATGAACCTCCTAGTGGTTTTCAGTGTTTCTTGCCTGGTGCCCAACAGTCCTTTGGATACGGAGCTTGCTTTGAACGTTGTGATGAAATGAGAGAAATTGTGGGAAATGCTCCACCACCTTCTGGTGGGATCTTTCACAATGAGCAGCATGGAAAAAAACAGAGGGGCAAAGCAATAAACTGTGGAATCTTCCAAGAATGCAAAGCAGCAGTGTTGTAACAGCTGTGTAGACATAGTGATTCCAGAGCACTGTGTAGACATGATTATTCCAAACACAAATTGCATCACTGAGGATAACGAAACACTCTNCTTCCTTGACCTGCTGGATACACTCTTCTTGATGCACCCCAGGCCTTCTTAGCCACAAAGGCACATTATTGGCTCATTGTCATCCTATTGTTCACCAGGACTCCCAGGTCTTTTTCCTCAGAGCTGCTCTCCAGCTAGGACATACTCTGGACATACTGCTCCCTGTTTCAGAGGACTTGCCATAGATACAGATGTCTACAGTGAATTTCAGTTGTATGTGGAGTTTAGGTCTCTCTGATAAGGTTTGTGCTGTGTGGGGTGAACTATAGAATTGCTTCTGTGGTGACACAAAGGAAAATTACAAAGACTAGGTCTTTGCTGCTGAAAAAAAACCCAAACCCAAACCAATATTTTTGCATAAAAATCACTAATATATGTCAGATGTGCCAAAGTGGAAACACAGCCAAGTGTTGGATACTTCAATTTTACCACAAGGTTGGTTAGGCAAGGCCAGCCCTCTCCTTTTGCCTGAGACTGACCTTGGAATATTCAACTCAATACATAATTAACGCACCTTATCTTGACTATGTTTTTAACACAGGAGAGCTGATATGTGTTGTTTTCTCTGAGGTTAAAAAGAAAATATAAATTAGGGAACCTTTTTAGCAGTGAAGAAAAGTCCAAATCAATAGTCATCTCCATTAGGGCTTCTCTGCAAAACCTTGTGTTACCTATGTTCTTCTGTGTGTTCACTGTTGCGGTAGAACATGATTAGTAATCATGGTATAGACACACTGCATTACTGTGGCTGGTGATGGCTTCCTGTAGGACTAGTCTTCAGAATGGTCTAAAATAAGGTGAATTTAAGCAGACGTAGACGTTGGCATAACAAGTGTCTTGACAGCTGCACAAATGACCAGTGAGGTGCTTTGTCTTGCATCCTTTTTATACTGGTAAAAGCCCAAGGGGAAACACCCTTATCATGACAAAAAGCAGCACAGCTTATTTTGCACTTTTGCACTGGTGTATGCTACATAGCTTAAGCACTTTTCTTGTTCATACAGGCTCTCCTGTCTTAAAAGGGCTTTCTGGGAAGGCCATTTGATAAATCTTTCCTGGCATGGATTTGGCACTAACTTTGTACCAGTGCAAACTTTCATTTGTACACTTCTATGACTAAGAATTATTTTTTTCCCCTTTATCTTGAATATATTACCAACAAGTCAAAACTGAAAAACATCCTCATGTACTGAGAAGGGACATAATATGGACAGGCACTACAGCAACTATTCTGGCTTCAAAGCTTACTAAATTTACCTCAGTGAAGCTTTCCCCTATAGACAAACCCAGAAGTGCCAACCCCATCAATCATTGCCTCACTCACCCCCCTGACCTATCTTTAAAACTAGAAAAAAAAGCTGATCATCTCCTCTCCATTTCAATTTTGCGCTCCCCAGCCTGAAGATCTTTTTAAGTCCTAGCTTCTGGCATGATGCCTTCCAGTCACTGGTCAGATTCAGCAGTGCCAGCTGCTAGCAGAAAATCCTCCTATTCAAGAGATGACCTTATGTGCTCCAAACGCTGCTTTCTCATTCTGCCTAAATCGTTTCTCCATGTTCAGTGCCTGCACTAACACCACGATGCAGATAGATAGGTTGCAAGGCTTCCAGAGCAAAAGGTACTATTTAAAAGATAAGACATTTTATATTTTAAATTCAAAATGATGGTGAGATAGTCTTTTTACTTAAAGAAATTATGAAAATTTCATACATAGCGTCCAAATTTTCTTTTAAAATCAATGCCACAGTATCCATCCTGATTCCCTTATGAAAGATCCACTGTAAAATCCTGTAATGCCTTGTGAATAATTTTAGTGATTCACTCCCATGCAAATCTCTTATTTTCCAATGCAAATATTGCATAAGGGTAGCACAGTACTCTTAAACACGAACAAGACATAAACCAATTTCATTGAGATTATGTTTGTGTCATAAATAAGGCTCTGTATCCACTCAGTTCAAATCGGCCTCCTTAAGCAGGCTTGCACTCGTTAAATCCTGTCTATGACCTCAGGCAGCCTGTTCTAAATGCATGACTCTTGCATGTGAAGAGAGGAGCTTGGAAAATAACACTGAACTGAGCTAAGGCTAAATTTATTTGGATTCATTACATCCATGACCGGACTGTCTTTGTAAATAACACTTTTTTACATATATTTTTAGAACTGTCAGTTTTGCCTATGGAAAAGAGAGTCACAACAACATGGAAAACTCATTCAAGTGCAGGTGACCTGTAGTCAACAAAAAAAAAGTGTCAGGTTATTCCTGCATATTTTTAAGAAAATACACAGTCACTGCATGTCTACTAAAATCACTACATTTCTTCCATATCCTTTTTTCCACAGTGTTCTTTTTTGGTTTTGGGCTCGTCATACTAGTTTGAGTAGATTTTACATATGCAATTTTCCAATTTTCTGTGTGTGCGTATGTCTGAAATGACTACTAGTACTGGGTGACAAGCCAGTATCCTGGCACATTTTGATGCTTTTTTCTTTAAGCATTTTTCCAGTTGCATAAAGTATGGGAAAGTATAAAAGGTTACGTGCAGGAAGGTGACTTTATAAACAAATGTCTTCAGATGGTTTTCCTCACTAAGGCATACCTGTAAGGTAACAGTTTTTCTATATGTCAACCTGGTTTTACTCCTGTTTGAAAAGGTTCTGTTCAAACAGCATTCAGTTTTAAAATACAGGGGTATTTTTTCCTACTTTAGGCTTTGCTAGGAGTCTCAGTAAGGTGCTATAGCTAGAAATCTTCCATGGTTGTGCTGCCGCAATTAAGGGATTTGACTCATGCTCACACAGGACTCTGACTCAGGAGCAAGAGTGGCTTATGCTGGCGTAATGTTTCTTGCTGACAGTCATCTATTTTGATCTAGCTTTCTCCCCTTTTTTGAGCTTGCTCACTCCATTGCAGGATGGGCTAGACTTTTTGGGAAGCAGCCTTAACCCCAAAGTTTTCAGGCCTATCAAAATAAACCAACACTGATAAGCACTTCTTTAATTCATGGTCATTACCAACTCCATTAGTATCTTAGTCATCCCCACAGTAAAGGTGAGAGGGGAGAACTGTGTCTGGGAAACTCTTTATCTTGCCCAAGGTTGGTCACTCTTGCTCCCCTGTTTAAGAACTTAGCTTGTGGACATGCATCCTCTTCTAGGTCTGTCTGTAGTGCCTGAAATTACTATCATCCATAGCCAGGCACTGGCAGGTTGTGTTAACCAAGCCAGTTTATCCAAGAAAGATTAATGTAGGTAATGGGGGAAAACAAAGAGGTGAGTTCTCCTGAGAGGATCCTGAGGATCTAGAAGATTAAAACATTATCATAGTGTGCTGCTGTTTACAAAACTAAGTCCATTATAAGCAATGTCATGACCCGTGTGACAACTGCTCAGCCAGAAAACCACTTCCCAGCCAGGAGTTAGGTGGATCGAATGCAAGTCCACGTTTCCACATCAGTCTAAAACCTGACAGTTTAGGTTCACCTGTATCAAAAATTCATTCTGAGCTCACTGACTCCACTGTAGATTGGCTGAGGATTGTTCATGTGTTCTGTACGGCCATTCTTCTGAGGTGCCTGTAACCTTGGTGAGGGGAAAAAAAGGAGGGGTGAAGGACCAAATCCTACAGGTGACAACACCTTTAAATGCTCCAGTTCACTCATCATCCCTCTAAATTTCCAGTGGCAAGAACAAGATCAAATGGACATCATGTCACTGTGTAGAGGTCCTAAATCACATTGCACCATTGGTGTGCAAGCTCCACCCTCTGCTTTTGCTTTAGAGTTGGAGGGCATATCTGCACTAGTGCAGATAAACCAGTTTGAATTACCTTGGCCTAAGGGCTGACACCCACCCTAACAGTGAGAGACTTTTTTGGCCAAATTTAATAGGTATACAGGTCAGTTCAAAGTATGACCTTAGACAAGTCAGAATGAATTTGTACAGTCTAGGATTAAGAGTAAATTGGCACTCAGGTAAAACTTCTTACTGCGAAAGGTAATGTACAAACAGGATGGATTCAATTTCCAGGGAAGATGAACAAGATGAGAGCCTCTAGAAAATGTCGATTTTAATTTTGTTCTGTTCCTTGTTTTTCAGCAATTTGCAAAGAAATAGGCCTTTTACACTACTGGTCTTCTTACAAGAGCATACCAACCTTCTCAGGAAGAGGATTCATTAGAGCTATTGTGCTGGCAAGGCCCTGAAAGAGAAAGACAGAGGAGGTAAGAAAATACATGTGATCACTGTGTGAGGGCGATTCGATTGCCCGGGTCATCACACATGTCATTTGTTTACCACATGAAAAGCTGGAGACCAAGCCGCAGGCTCTTTGATGCTAACTTAATCCTCAGAAGAGAGTCAAACAAAAGGCTGTTTTACTCATGAACAACAGCAAGTGAACTGCATAAAGGTGCCTTATAGTAGGGTGCCACTGGGAAACCTTTCGTGATTCATGCTGGAACAATTTAAGCAGGTAGTGCCCCCAGCCTTCTGCTGCACCTCTCTGTGGAGGTTACCACGCCTACTGCAACACCAGTGTGTTTGCCTCCCAACCACGCCAGCTCACAGTCCAGAGCATTAGGTTTAACTGGGATTAGTGTCCATTTATGGTAGTATGTCAAGCTTGAGGCCATGGCAGCTGAAGAGCAGACACAGTGCCTGTTCTCTCAGGTTTACAAAGGGGCATCAATTTCCTCCAGAAGAGCAAAGCAGCCAGCAGAAGAAATATATATTTCCAAGTTTCCCGAGATACGCTCTTTTTAAAGCATTCTTTTATTTGCTGCTATTTTGCATTTTCAGATGATATCACTTATCTTTTCCAAGTGACACTATGTGAAAATGCCCCTACGGCTAATGCAGTTGATGCGACCGTACCCAGGTCAGAATGTAAGTTCAGTACCCTGCTCTCAGTGTGACCGCAGCAATGTGAAGCTGTGCATCTGAGACACAGTGGAAGACACACTTATTATCTTCTTCCCAAGGAGTCAGTTCATACAATGTGAAGTATGACAAGCCATGTGTCCATTACACAATATGTTTTGACTGGGAAGCACCAGGGAGATGACCACTGCCATGAAAATAACATTTCTGTAGACTACCCATGGTTACCCTGTTGTGTAGTAGGTAGTGGCCAGCTCTGAGATGACCTATTTAACAGTTTTCAGGGTGTTTCTACACTTTTCATTGTGAGGGTAGAGTGCTCCTCACTAGTTCCCTATGTAGGAACATCACATTTGTTTTTTCTCTTCGCGTTTCATCTTTAGCTAGAGGTCCTTACCCAGCTTTGCTTCTGAGAAGTCAGTGGCAGCATTCCTTAAAACACGGGCAGACAAAAAAAACAGACAACCAAAACCCACCCAAACCTTCTTAAAACTATCAAATAGGTTTCAGTCAATTAATGTATTTCATTTCAATCCAATGGAGTGTCAGTCTATGAAGATGAATAAAAGACTCTTCTGGTAGAGGTCCTATAAACTTCAGGAGAAGGGCTCAGTGATGCATGAAAACTCAGTTTGAAACACCTCAGGGTATTAGAGAAAGGTGCTGTTACCACATCAAACATGCAGTATCATAATCAGTTTAAGCCAGTTTGAAAAGTCATGGCCACTGATGGGGCAACTTCTTCCCTGTTGCCCTTGGCCACGCATGCTTGCTGGTCCTGCCCTACTGGCACACAAGGTGACATGGATCAGTTTGCTGATCTCACTAAATACTGATCTGACAAAAAATAAAGGATTGTGTTTCAGCTGGATCTGGTCAGGAGATGTGAATGTATTTTCAGGACAAAATCACCACTTGGGTGAATAATGCATTCTTAGATCACCACCTCAACAGAATGACTGATCACTGACTTTGTATTCAAAGAAATCTGGCCTGCCTGTTGTTAAAAGTTCCTTTGAATACTTTTTAGAAAAAGACAGTGAGTATTCAAATTGGTTTTTATAAGGCCTATGCTTTCAAATATAACAGTTGGAGAAGTTGAAAAATTTTCCAAAAATTATTAGAATTCTAAATATAAATATTTATGATGTTGTTCCACAATAATAAATCTTATACTTTATTTTATCACTGAGTGAAAGAGATGTCATTTAAATCTGTTGTGGTCCCATGATCATAACTGTTGAACTATTCAGAAAAGACAAAATGGGATTCAAGTTGGCTTTTATGCCTGTGTGCTGGATTTATACTAATTGTTAGCCTTTAGCTTATACAATTAGCAATTGTTAAACTACTCTGAGATCAATACTGAAATCCTAATTGTATCAGTAATTCTTCTGTGTAGCATATCTGATGCCAGGAGAGTTCATTCTTTAGCATTGATAGACCAGAATTTTGTTATTGGAGTAGCCAAGTTAGGAGTTAAGTTTGTCTTTTTTTGCCGTTGGAAAGGCTGGCCAAAAATATATTAAATATATTAGCATTAAATATATTAGCAAGACCTAATTATTAAATATAACATTACTTCATGAAGAAAATGTTTAAAGCAGTTTTAATTACTATTTTAGTGTATGAACAGATTCTCATCTATTAGTTATTGCTGGGTTTAATACTTTTTGTTCTGTGGCTTAGAAACTTTTGTAACATTGTCTACTTGAGTACGTGCATTTGAGTTAATTTTCCTTGATGTGAAAAACAGCAGTGTAGACATGGGAATGGAGAACCTGGCTGTGTCTTCTTGTCAGGATCCTCTGCCATCACGGAAACCTCATCATGATTCTCAGGTAACACTATCACTCATTTTTCATTCTTCTTCAAAGCAGTTTAGGTTATTAATCCAACTTATCCCTGCTAGACTGTTGTTCCAGAGCCTTATTTTTCCAATGGTCCTGTTAATTGATTTCATGACATGGTGAATTGCAGCACATCATCTGATTTCACCGGGAAGACAATGCAGTATTATTGTTTTCTATGATAGATGTGATGGCTCTTAGTTACAAGAGACTTTTAGGTGAAGTTTAGTTAAAAAAGAACTGTAGCAATAGCAAGACCTAAATTTCTTAACTCAGATTGAGAGATAACATATTCATCAACAGCTTTTTTTTTTTATTGTTGTAATATAGTTAAACAACTTGTGAATTGTTCAAAACAATGAACTCCATCCAGCTTGCATCAAGTTATCTCTGCTGACAACCGATGCTAATGAGGTGTGGGCAGCTAATGACATAGGTCTTCTCTTCCCTAATACAAGGCTGAATTTTTCATTGGTAAATCATAGTATGCCTGGATCACTGATGGCATAATGGGAAATTACATTTCAAATTGACTTTAAAATGAGTTATTTTCTTTATACTTTCAATCATTTAATAACTAAGCATTTAAATCTTCAAACGATCATTTGTATTTCATTGTCCCTCCTTCTCAGTACTAGATGAGAAATAATTAGGAAGCTATCTTCCTTGCAGCTCCTTTAATTTTAAAATAATACCTATTCATGGATTGCAGAATCATGGAATTGTCAGAGTTGGAAGGGACCTCTAGAGATTATCTAGTCCCACTCCCCTGCTAAAGCAGGACTGCCTAGAGCACATTACTCAGGACTGCATCCAGGTGGGTCTTGAAGGTCTCCAGAGAAGAGGACTCTGCAACCTCCCTGTGCAGCCTGCTCCAAGGCTCTGTCACCCTCACCGTAAAGAAGTTTTTTCTCATATTTGAATGAAACTTCCTATGTTCCAGCTTGTGCCCATTGCCCCTCATCCTGTCACTGGGAACTACTGAAAAGAGTCTGGCTCCATCCTCCTTCAGTCCACCCTTTAGATACTTCTAAGCATCAATAAGATTTCCCCTCAGCCTTCTGTTCTCCAGGCTAAAGGGTCCTAGCTCTCTCAGCCTTTCTTTATAAGGGAGATGCTCCAATCCCTTAATCATCATTGTTTCTCTACTCTCTCCAGTAGTTCTCTGTCTCTCTTGAACTGGAGAGCCCAGAAGTAGAGTGGGATAGCTCCAATAAATTAAGAAAATTAATACTATCAATATTTTTACACAAAGATTCCATAAAATTTCTATAGAATGACAAACATATTCATTTTGTCTTGTATTTTATTCTATAGCTTCTATTAGAAATATATATGGAGGGGGGTTTGGGTTATTTTTGTCTTATTAACAAGAATGCTACTATAAACCACAGAAAGCAGGTGAAAAATGTAATGTGTATCTCATAAATATATTCCAAATGATAACATTAAAAAAATCTTTTTGAGTGACAAAGCTAGGAGTGGTTGCAATTTCACATTTATGAAACGGAAACATTTTGTTGAAAACATGTTCTAGTTTCAAAATGAATACAAAATGATTTTTTTATATAATTAGCATATATACTTGCAAAGGTTCAGATAAAATTAGAATTCAGTCAAGATGAAAAGCTACTTAACATGCACAAAAAGGGACCCACAATTAGAGACTGGAAGGGGGTTAGGCACAATAGTGGGAATACATAATTCAAAATGTCACTCAGCAATCTACTTTGGAATAATATTAGTTCTATGCTGATTCCCCTGTTTGGCAACTCAGAGCATACTTTGGCTCAAAACAGGAAAATAAAAGGTACTTTACATAGTTCTGTTTGGGAGGATTGGAAAAACTGGAACATTTTCTGACTCTTTCAGGAGAAATCCCTATCAAATTAAATATGGCTGCTGTCTTTCTCCTGGTTTTCACTCAAAAACTATAATATAACCATGCAAAAAATTAAAAAAAAAAACCAAACTGAAGGTGGGGAAAAAGCAGAGGCAACAAGTTAAAAGAACACATTGTGAAAGCCCTACTTTTCAGGAGAAAAAGGGGTGCAGTTAACCAGTTCTTTGCTTGGAGTTTTATTCACATCTTTCCTCAAGGCTTTCAAAGAAGAAGAGTTGGGAAGGAGAAGAAAACACATTGTGGAATATCTGGAAAATACAGAACAAAGGACAGTATATATGCTGCATGAGTAGTTACGGAAAATGGGCAGATAGTGACAGGAAAGTCAATTGACAAGAGTAGAGCTCAGCATAAAAGAAATCAGTATTAAGGCCCTGAAGCATGGAGAAAAATGGCTATGCACTAAACAAAATTGTTTACTTAGTTTTGATTTATAGCTGCTGCATTGTGAATTTCAGTTGCAGTTAGCTGCATAAGAGAACATTTCTCTTCAATCCAAACCTTGCCAGTAAATGAAAATACCAGATTTTCAAAACAACCTTTCAGAAAGAGAGTATTAGGTAACATAGGACTGATGAGTAACTATGGTGTTATTAAAATTAATCTAATCTAACGTACTGTCTAAGTCTAATACTTAGTCAGTCAGTTCCTTGTTCCACTCTCAAAAGCTGAAATGAGAAATGAACTGACAAAAAAACACATTTATGAAAGGCAAGGTTAGAAAAATCAAATCTTTATATAGCTCCAAGCCTTGCCTCATGTAGCAGTCATGTTATTTGCCAGTAGATGGTGAGGTGCCTGATCATTAACCTTCCTGGATGCTATCAGACATTGAAAACGTCTTGAATGCTGTAACGACTAGTGTCATTGGGTGCCAACAGTTGAGAGCTCTTCAGTTTCTTGCTTCTTCTAGCTTCTTCAGGTAGCTCAGGGAGGTTGCACTATCCAGACTCACTTCGGCAGAAGTTAAATATTACTCACACCAAACAGGGCCCTGATGGTTTTAGCACAGTAAAACCCAGAAAAAGTTGTCAGCTTGTAGGCTGAAGCCTGCATTGTGCATATGGGATCAATTTAATAATTTGATAAATTAATAAAGTAATATAAATGCCGGTAGAAAAAGGCTGAGGGATGGATTGCTCAGAATTCTTTGTCTTATTTTTGCAAACTTGTGAATAGATCATAGAATCATAGAATGGTTAGAGTTAAAAGGGACCTTGAAGATCATAAAGTTCCAACCCCCACTGCCATGGGCAGGGACACCTCCCACTAGACCAGGTTGCTCAAAGCCCCATTCACCTGGCCTTGGACACTTCCACGAATGGAGCATAATGGGATGCATAGATGAGAATATAGAAGGTGCTGTTATGTGTTTTGGACATTGAACAGGTGGGACAAGACTCACAGACCTTCGGAAACCAATTCCAGTCTTTAGAAAATGTTTCTTGGGCCCACCGGGATATGGAACACATAGGCTTCAGATTTTTTTTTTTGTTGTTTCTAGCTGCTTAGCATCACCTTCCTATGAGATATCACTTCTCTGTGTGAGTGCTCTTTGTCCACTGTGGTACAAAGCCATTTAAATTAAAGTTATTTTTTCACTGAAGTAAATTAGATGTTTTCCTGTAGTCACTTTTAAGATCACTGAACACTAACCTCTGGTAAAGCTTTTAGATAACCAAAAGTGGCAACTTATTAAAATCAGTCCATTGAAATTCAGTACTGGTTATCCAGTCTAAAAAATGATCACTTCCTGCAGGTCACTGCAGAAGTGTAAAGAAGTGTAAAAAAAATGTCTTAGCAATAGCTAAAAGTGGGGAATTTATATCTTCGGCGGTTCCACCTCTACTCTTGGAGAGGTGACAATTGGAAACCACCTTGCCTTTTATTAAGATGATTTCTAAACCCATAAGGACTGTTGAGCACCAAGGAGGAGTTATCTTTGATAGTGTCTCCTTTAGTCAGCGCTTTCATTTCAGTGTTTTCAGCACTGACCACAGGATGCAGCAGACCTGCTTACAGTAAACAGGTGGCAAAATGTTTGTTTGATCAGGGATACAAGAAACCAAAGTGTTTAGTGAATGAAGAAAACAAACCGAAAGACCATCATAAAACTGCTATCTTGAGCTGCTGTTGAAAATAAAGCGCTGAACTTCACCTACCATGAAAATTTTATAGAATGAATATTAATGCTATGAAGAAGTAGGGTGGATTTGCATTATGTATTTGACTTGTCCCTGGAGCGCAGAGACTGACACAGACTTGTGACTGCATTAACTGTAGCTAAATTTTAATTGAAGATGATTGATTGTTGAGCATTCTGTTAATTAACCTTTTTATTCTGTATTTTCCTACAGAATGGGAAATTTCCTTTCAAAGTAATTTTTCCAACTTAACCATCAAAAAATATGGGCACAAGCTCCACTCACAAAAGATACCTTGTAATAGCAATCCAGGAAAAAGCTAGAAGCCCAGTCCTCTGAAGCTGATAAGGGGTTGGTCCTCATAATAGAAACGTAAGCTATCACATCTCCATTTTAATAACCAAAAGAAAATAAATTAATAAAACACAAATCCATGCCCAGAAGAATGTCCCACCTGCCTCCTTCACCTCCCACCCCACGCCCCCCCAGTCTAAATGCAACCAGCTTGGTTTTCTTGGTGCTTTTATTTTTCCCCTTCATCTTGGATTTAGAATTGAATACATGTTCAGCCACAAAATAAAATTTCTTCACCTGTTTTGCACTATTTGCCACGTATCTCATTTCTCATCCTGGCATAATATAAAGGTTAGATCTGTGACATGAATGATTAAAATAATTTGCCCAGGATAAGAAAGGATGCCTATTTCCTCAGACAAAAGAACGTCTTCCTAAGCCAGTACATTTCTCAAACAGTTCCATGTACTATGAAGGAGCCTTCTACGTCTAGTGACATAGAGAAAGGGAGGGATGCCTCTCCAGCTGACACCAGTCACCACAAGCCACTGTTTTACATCTTATCGGGTGTCATTCCATCACTTTGCAGCTGCCCCACAAATGCCATCTCTGAAGCATCTTGTAAGTGACAATCCAATGCAAATTCCAGCACCTTTACTTTACAGTGCAAAACAGCTCATGATTCACAGAAAACTAGAAGGAAAACAAGGCAGTTAAAATGATTTACTTGTTTTGGGATAGCACACTGGACTGTTCAGATTGAGATTTAGGGCGGGATTAATGTAAATACTGAAGTCATCTCAGCACCGGAGGACTAAGCCAAATTGTTTCTCCGCACTCCCTCCGTGTGTGTGTCCAGGAAAAGAGACAGACGCCACCAGACGGTGATCACCCCATCCTAGCGCGGGTGTCAGAGGTAGTGTGATGAATTGCTTCCTAAGGTACCCATCTCTTTACAGTGACTACAGGGGAAGCACAGGCTAGACATCTTATTTTATAGGCTAAAGTTAGGTGAGATTAAGGCTACCCAGCTGTTCCAGAGTCAGACAGTATTTATTTTCCTTTCACGTACTTCATGGGAGGTGCAGGTAGCAGTATAAAGGAAGGATGAGCAGAGCTCAGTGAGTGGGTAGTTGTTTGATATTTCTTTTTACACTCACCTCTCGATGTGTGCCCCATCCATTATTTAGTGCACACCGTCTGAATGCTGCACTGAATAGAGAATCACTCATTTTCTCATGGGCTTTTCCATGCTGCTTTCGTTGTAGTACTCTATTTCTCTGCAAATATTAATGAATTTATCTTCCCAACACCCTGATGGAACTATTATCTTCCTCTTACATGTTGTGAGTGGAGATGCTGGAAAAAAAAAAAGGGTCCTCTAGTATTGTTTCCCCCCATGTAACATGCTTTCCACCTGGATTTTTCAGAGTACTTAGCAATTTTAGGCCTTCATAATGTCAAAGTAGAGTTCCTGTTCACTTCTTCTGCAATTATTGGTGCTTACAGTTCAGCTGAGTAGTCTCTAGGTATTTTAAAATGGGTACTCAGGAAAATAGAGAAAGATTAGGGACCCAAATACCTCTGATTGACGTTCTCTGCCATATCCCGGGCTGCATCAAAATAAGTGTGGCCGATAGGTCAAGGGAGGTGATTCTGCCCCTCTACTCTGCTTTGGTGAGACCCTGCTGGTGTACTGTGTCCAGCTCTGGGCCCCCAACCTCAGAAGGACATGGACTTATTGGAGTGAATCCAGAGGAGGGCCATGAAGATGATCAGAGGATTGGAACATGCCTCCTTATGAAGACAGGTTGAGATTGTTTTTCAGCCTGGAGAAGAGAAGGCTTCCAGAAGACCTTAGAACCACCTTCCAATACCTACAGGGCCCCTGCAGGAGATATGGGGAGAGACTCTTTATCAGGGGGTGGAACGGTTTAAGACAGAATGAGGGTAAATTGAGATTAGATATTAGGGAAAAATTCTTTACTGTGAGGGTGGTGAGACCCTGGAACAGGTTGCCCAGGGAAGGTATGGATGCCCCTTCCCTGTAAGTGTTTAAAGCCAGGCTGGATGGGGCATTGGGCAGCTTGGTCTAGTGGGGAGGTGTCCCTGCCCATGGCAGGGGGGTTGGAAAGTGATGATCTTTAGGTCCCTTCCAACCTAAACCAGCCTATGATTCTCTGATTCATGATACACTTCCCAACATTTGCTACCAAGAAGATTCGTGCTTTCTTCACTTTGACTCATTCCCTGTCTGAATGCCCTTCCTGTATCCCTACTCCTGGCTGGAAGATGTGTGGCTTTTTGGGCTACTCACTGCTAGATGCTCCATATATCCTCAGACATAAACAGCTACAATCCAAGCCATGTCCCAGGCCTCCTGCCAATGTGAACAAGCTCTGTAAGACCGTGCCTAGGTGGAGTGGCTGGTGTATACTGTACTGGGGACAGAAAAGGCCAGTTAAATAAAGAGGCCCATAAACCAAACTCGAGCATGAGATCATCGACATTGCTGGCTTTTCATTCTCTAAAAGAAATTCCCACAAGAACAGTGGTAATTATGTCCTCAAACCTCTGGGGCATCACGGGGATCACAGGACAATGTGCTTTCACAGCGCAGGCACCCATCCTACTCGAGGAGCTGCGCCTGAGCAGGGCGGGCATAAACCTCTCAGTGCCACTTGTTTCAGCAGCAAGAGTTGGTCCCTGGTCCTCATTTTTCACAAAAATACTCCTCCAGGGCTGGGCAGTGAGAGCGGGCCTTGCTGCAAGACAGAATGACCTGCCAATATTTGGCTGAAGGGTGTGACTCTCCTCTTTCCGCAGCTCTGCCGGCGTGGTGTCAGCCTCGAAATTAATGCATTGAACAGTACATGCTCTTCTACTACTTTGTTATGAAAACAGTGGTAGCAGTGTTGTAGCTGGGATGGGCTGAAGATACAAGAGCAGTGGGGTTTGCAGGAAGAAATTCTATTTTTTATTATTTATGAAATAATTTAAAATTATTTATAAAGCACCTCGCTCTGTAAATCATCCTTTTATTTCAAAACCAGGTGTGTGGGGGGGTTATTCTGTGTTAAACATCCCCAACCCCTAAAAAATAACAAAAGAAAGCCCTTTTTTTTTAAATTTTTTTTTTTTCCTGAAAGGACTGCTGCCAAAAAAATGTTTTTGCCAATGCTGCGATCTGTCCAGGCTGTGTGGCAGGGGTACACCAACTGGA
The DNA here is from genome assembly GCA_013400555.1 of Jacana jacana. NCBI lineage: Eukaryota > Metazoa > Chordata > Aves > Charadriiformes > Jacanidae > Jacana > Jacana jacana. Next base: position 121,920 of record VZTM01027500.1, read on the forward strand.
ATTGTTAGCTGAGAAAGCTTTATTATTTCAGTGAATTTCAATTACTTTACTAAAATAAAACAGACCGTTGCACTTAATAATAAAAGGGGAAAAAAAAGCTATAGGAAACATTTAGAAAAAAATGGTTTGACTTTGATTTAATCAAAGTTAAATCAAGATAAGCACAAATGGTAAATTAAGATAAGCACAAAGAGTGTTTATAAAATCAGCATAAGTCTTAGCTTGTAAAATTATATAAAAATAAAATGTGAGTAAGATATTCAGTATTGCCACTCCAGTGGGTTTCCAAAGCTAAATATGGGATTAATCAGTGTCCATTAATCTTAATTTTCCACCTGACCAATATAAAGAAACTTTACCTTATCAGCCTCATCGATCATTTTTACCATTTACATTTTTAGCTTGCACAAACCATTCGTTTATTGCTACATTCCTGTTTTTAATGGGAAAATTTTCCATAGAAAATTGTGCAAAAAATAGATTTGACATTGCACTGCTTCTGTCTTCACAAGTCCTCCTTTATCTTCGCATCCATTAGCTGACTGTTTGCAATATGGATTTATTTCAGTCTGCTTCTTGCACCATCAAGGTCTTTAAACGAAGTTCTGCCCCTGTACATGAAAAGACTTCTTAATTCATAGTTTCACATTATGCAGAGATTAACAGTAGAAGGTTATTAACAGTGCAAGGTTATTAAGAGCATGTTTAATATTATTTGAACGATAGCAGAATCCCATGGAATCCCATTTTGATATAACTTTATTAGTGACAGAAGTATTCAGCTAATTCCATGCTTTTTCCTAGAATGACCAATAATAAATTACTGCAAATCAGTATGCATTTTAAGCTCCTTTTCAGCTAGCAGTCGACAATTTTGTGGTCTATTAGAGGCTGCATTTGCTCAGTGTAAGCGCTGAGAAATGAGTGCACTTTACCAATGGCAAAGCTAATAATAGTATTACTATTATTTCACAGCAATTTCTTTCTGGTTTTCATATAATCATCACAGATACATTGGGAAGTTTTTGAGTTCAAGCCTAGCATTCAGTAGGCTAATTTCTTAAACTCTGATATGAGCCAGATCCCATCATGTTTCACTTTAGTATAATCCAGGGAGGAGGAGAAAGGGGAAGCATGGAGGTTCTATCGGCCAATTTGATTTGTACAATGCAAGAGGTGATCATTTCTGGATCTAACTGTGACTTAGAATTAGCCACTCCAAGCTTTGTTACTAATCCTCAGCAGAAGGTCTTTCCCCCAGAGCTCAGCTGACATCAGGGATAGCCTAGGAGCGTGTTTCCCCCTGACTTGCCATGGGCACCCACAGAGACACTAACCCAACCAAACCTGTGACTAGGAAGCCCTCTCAAGATCTGTCACAACACCTGTGCTGGAGGATGGTTCGACCATCAAACCACATGTCAGGTGTAAACCTCTTAAACTGTTATGACTCTTTATAAAGTAATCACAAGTCTAAGCTCTTAATTGGCACCTACGCTGAAAGCACCATAGACTTAGAGGAGTCAGATAATACATTAAGAGCACACACCTACACATACCAAACAAAACTCTTCTTCTCCTAGTCCGGGTAATACTTTCCCCATAAAGTTCCAAAATCTCACAATTGATCCTAATTATTATTACTTTGTGATTTTCTCATAAAGTTCTTGCCCAAGAACTAGATGCACAAATATGGACTTCTTTAAAAACACTTGTCCTAATTTTCTACTAGAAAGATGACTCTCTGTTGAAGGATAGTCTTCTCTGAATTTTGTAATCAAACTATTCTTAACCCTGGGAACCTTGCTTTAACAGCACTTTGTTCGTCTACTTAAATTCCCTGCTGTTGCACAGCATCTGCAGCCTATCCTGTGGGATGCTCATATAGATGAGCCCCTGGCAGTTATCAGTGCTTTTTAATCTTTGTATCATCCAGCCCTACTCAGACAAGGGCCGTAGTGTAGTTCCTGACTTCATTTTCTCTGGTGGCAAAACCAATTTAATAGATTTCTGTTCTTTCTCACTCCAGTTGCTCATTCCCTCCCTTGTACAACAATTTATCACCTTCTTAGCTGTGCCTGTGTTGCAGGACAAAGTGTGTTCAGTGCCATGCTCTAAATTAGATGAATGAAATAGTCCGGGTTGAAAGTATTTTTTATTTTTTTTCTGGAGGATTTTTCTTAGCTTAGAACATTTTGCTAGTCCTATGGTGTAAAATCTTATCAACAACTCCACTAGCAGAACTGAGGAGATTTATATCAGTACAGGAATGAAAGCAAGCAGCTAGAGAGGGAAATGTTGTCAGAGGGAAAATTGTTCACGGCCCTTCGTCCTTAGATGCTGTATGTTTTAGTTGCTCCTCTGGAGAACCAGAACTCCTCTTTTCTATGATATGGAAACCCTGCGGTGCCAAGAAATCTTGAGAACAATTTTGGTAATAGCTATGAAATCCACAGGTTTTGCGGAGCTGTACAAATCCACATAACACTTTGGAATTTTTATTCAGACAAGAAAATTGTCTTTTGGTTCCTAATTTTATTGCCTATTGAGCTTTCTCCCTGGCTTCTGAATTTGCAGCTCTGTAAGAGCTGACTTTGCACTTTCCATTTGAAAAGCTATGTTTCTGATTCAGAGCAGGGTTTTGTTCCACCATCATGCACAAGTTTCTGTTGCTTGGCTTCTTTTTAGCCTGAGAGTGTGAGATAATTGACACAGAACAGACAAAAGCGTGAATGCATATCCTGTGACAGTTGTGAAACACGTGGTCTTTCTGTACACAGTGCATAGGAATAGCCAGAAAGAAATTGTTCAGTCCATGGCTGAGATCCCAACAGACAATTAAAAACCTGTAGATACTTCACCTTTAGGGGTGGGCAAGCGGTATATAGGACATACCCACCCCATTGGAGTGTTAATATTTTTAGATTCGTGTTGAAGTATGATACCTTTGGTAGTGATCATTTTGCAAAGGAATATCTGGGTAGCTTGACATAAACTGATGCACTATGTGCTCACTGTCTCTAAGGAAGAGCAGAAGCTTAGCAAAATTATTGAAGGAAAGTGAAGGAGTGGAGCACCTCTCCTATGAAGACAGGCTGGGAGAGTTGGGGCTATTCAGCCTGGAAAAGGGCAGGCTCCAGGGAGACCTTATAGTGGCCTTCCAGTACCTAAAGGGGGCGTACAGGAGAGATGTGGAGGGATTCTTTATCAGGGAGTGTAGTGACAGGACGAGGGGTAGCAGTTTTAAACTGAAAGAGGGGAGATTTAGATGAGATGCTCAAAAGAAATTCATTCCTGTGAGGATGGTGAGGCACTGGAACAGGTTGCCCAGAGAAGTTGTGGATGTCCCTTTCCTGGAACTGTTCCAGGTCAGGCTGGATGGGGCTTTGAGCAGCCTGGTCTAGTGGAAGGTGTCCCTGCCCATGGCAGGGGGTGGTGGAACTAGATGATCTTTAGGTCCCTTCCAACCTAAACTGTTCTGTGATTCTATTATTCTATGAAATGGTGAGGAGTAGGGACTGCTTTATCCAAATGCATCACATGAAAAGAAATAAAAAGGAAGGGGAGGCCAAAGGAAATGCCAGGCTGGCATGTCAGTTGGTGGGTGGGGTCAGGGTCAGGCCCTGTGAAGGGAGCCAGGGCCAGACAGAGCCCAGGATGGCCAGGCAGGGCCATGGGGAAGGGGGTGGGCCGAGGCTGAGCTGGGACATGGGCTTGGTGGCCATAGCCACGCAGAGCAGGGCTGTGAGCAGCTGGAGAACAGCTGGGCTGCTGCAGGATTGCAGGACATGAGGTCCTGGGCTCTGGAGAGGTGGGGGGAGACCTGGACGGGGCAGGGAGGTCCTCAGTACCCTTAGCGTCATGACAGGCAGAGAGTCAGATCAAGGAGTAAGGAGGTGAATGAGGATAATGTCATAAGATAAATCTGTCAGAACTCATTTGCCATGGGTTAGGTGAGACATTACAATGGGGAAAAAAAACCACCAAACCCTAGCAGAAATAACAGTTTGCTGAACACAATTTTTTATGATATTGATATAGAAATAAAAGCTACTCTATGCCTCTAAGCCACTGGAAAGCAATCATAAAATTACCTCATCCAATAATCATACCACAATGAAAACAGAAATGCGAAGTAAATTTTTAAGGCCTCATCTTGCCCAGTATGTGAAAGGAAGGGGAGTCTGCTCTATTGCTAAAAAACATCACAGAAAAGATTTTAGAGACAAAAGTTCCTGCAAATATATTTTCATTGACGTCTGCCTGATCCTGCCTCCGTCCCACTCCCACTACATTCCTGATTAAAAAAAGAACAAGAATTGATATGTGGCCCTCTTTATGCTCTTACCTCTGTGGGTCTCTGTGGGCTATTAGCACCCAAACGGAAGATAAATCTTCTCTCTTATTTTATGAACAGGTTAAAAAAAAAAAAAAAGGATCCAAACAGGTATTTTTTCCTACCTTGAAAAAGTAATATCTCATTTCTACTGGAAATTTTTCAGAAGGACTGAAAAGTTCCCTGCATTTTTCACAGCAGAAGGACAGTCGGTGGATTTCATAAGGGCAGAGAATGGGTGTTCAGGCAGGTGTGCCTGCCCGGATTCCTCTATTCCCAGCTTGTCACACCTGCATCTCAGTGGCAGTGTGGTGAAGGAGAAAAGGAACCAGAGACACTGATTATGGAACAGACGATACAGGCAGATATACCAGCTTGTCCCTAACAAACCTCCAAATGGGAGAGCTTGGTCTGTGGAAGTACTGAGATAGAGGAAGGATCCATCACACCTGTTATACATCTGCCTGCTTTATTGTGCTTTCTTCTGAGTTCCCTTCATTCAAATTCTTTAAGAGAAGAAAGCATAATCTTTCTCTTCTCCATCATAAACCTCACTGTACTTTGGAGATGGTTATGAGAAGAAACACTTGGTCTAAGCTACAGGTTTTAACCTTTTATTGTGAATTTGAGGTAAGAATGGGTCCTCTGCAATTATCTTATTGCTACTTTTGGAGAGTTTATATTTCATATGAGGCTGGATCACATCAAATAACCAAAACATGCTTTTTCCCCAGTGATAGTTTCTAATTACTGCTTAACTATAAAACCGAATGAGGAATTAGTTGGGCAGTAGAATGACATAGACTTTGACATAAAACTTCAAAATGAAAAATAAACTTACCCGGGAGTGAAACGGAGGGGAAGAAAACAACAACATATGCAACCCATTTTATAATTCAGGACAGTCTTGAACATTTCAGTTATTGCTTCAGACTGGGAGAACTAAAGCCAGAAAAAGGCAGATTAACAGAGCTCCCCAGCTTTAGGGTTTGTATGAAGACAAGGTGATATATTTTGTTGACTTTCTCTACTGAGCTTCATGTTGTGATTTGTTGAGGTATAATTATGATACTGACATATCATAGGCTAAGGTAAAAAGTCTTTTGTTTCCAGGTATCACTGTCATTTCACAATATGCTCTCCCTAACCACTCATTCCTGCCTCTCCATATTGTACCACCTCCACAGTTGTGTCAACACACAACTGTCTGTGGAACTGCAATCTAAACTGGATCGCTGAACTGATTTGGATTAAAAATAACATTTGCTTTGGAGAGGAAAGGGCGTGGGAATGAGCAACTGGGGGCAGAAAAGGGCCCACTGAGATGGAGGAAGGAGAAAGGACTGGAACTCATTAGACTAGTCCTACCACTGAAGCCGCAGTATTGTGAAACTGTAAATTCATAATATTCACCTTTCAGCTAGCACAGCCATGCGTTTCAGCTAGTATTAATCTAATTAGACACATTGACCTCTCATTCCCATTACATTTAATGCAAACAAGGGGGACAAACTCCATGAAGAGCTTACAAGCTGTCAGTCAAGACTCCATTGATCCCATGTACTGTTCATACCGTACCAGGTGAGTCAGTAGCAAACAATGCTACTGCTAACGTTTAACCCAGACCTCAGGGAGGTCAGTGAAGGTACACCTCGCTAAATGAGAAAGAGCCAGGGAGTGAGCTCTAGCCCGGTTCTTAATCATTGCCACAGATGATTTGTTAGCTCACTCCCCAGCTCTGCACTGGCCTGTCATATCTTGCTCATTCAAGGCAATTCTTATATAAAAAGGACTAACCTGAAGCAATGTGGGTACAGGTCAGCGGAGACATGGGAGTTTCAAGCCAGTTACTCATTCCTATCCCACTTTTGTTATGTGATATTGAAAGACCTGCCTGCCTTTCCTCTGCTTTCAGCAGGTTTAGGTCAGGATCCCGAAACTGTAATGTTGAAACAAGTTATTCATACTTGAATTTCACACAAAGACAAGTAAGCAACACAAATACGTTTGCAGCCCCTCTGTATATATTGCTTAAAATAGATCTGGAGCTAAAGGAATCGGGGGACTGAATTAGAAACTGACTCAATGAAGAGATTATTCCTTCTTGTAAAAAGTCACCATGATTACCCAGTGATCTGGAATAATAATTTAATGACATCAGTATGTCAAGTAAACAATTCCGCGACCAAACACTGGAGTGACCCACATGTAATTTCCTTATTTATAGCACACATATCAACAGCACATAAAATTGTAATTAAATATACTAGCTCATTTGCCATAGATTAATCAAATAGCTGCTAAAATAATTGCTAATATGTCATCAGCTTGCATAATGCTTTTGTCATATCTTAAAATATTATTTAATGTATTTATATCAGCTCTCTCCTAATGAACAATCATTTCCCAGATGCCCTATCAATCCACATAAATAAAAAGCCTAAGTAATTTGCTAATTTGTAACAGTGAGGATACGGTTAGACTTTTGTTATCAAAACACCCTTGGGATTATGACTAGAAGCAAAGTGACTCTCTTTAATAGAAAAAGATATGATCTTATGTCCTCTTGTGAAGAAAATCTGCACCAACAAATTAGTGTTTCCTAATTTTCTAGTAATTATTCTTTTACTAGCTGTAGATCCATAAATAGATGTGATTTGAAATCCAGCCTGTTCTCTGTTAGGATACAACCAAGTACAATATCTAAGTTAACGTATCAAAGTCATGTTTGACGGAGAAAAAGAAGTCAAGATTTATTATTTCTCTTAATGTCATGGCTGTGAACACTCTTGATAGAGTAGTGGGTAGTGTTTGTGGGCAGAGACATGTAAATGCTCTTATTTAATTCTGCTTAAGCAAAGGCTATTTTTTGACAAGGTTATGATTACCACTGGCGTAAACTATTCAGTGTCCTGGGTGTTATCTTTTGCCAAAAATGCTATGTAACTCTTCATGTATGGTGGTTCCCATAGGGAACATTTGATAGTGAACGACCCCCAGAAATAGTTAATCAGGCCTGAATTTACCACAGGAGCTACAGGGGCAATAGGTCTCCTAGCGCTGGATGCCACAGTGTGTAAGGTTTTGCCTTCTGTACCGGAGGCATAGCAGTGTGGCTGTGCAACTCCTTCTTCTGATCATGGCTGTGTTTATCCTATGAAGAAAAATCGTCGCTGTTCTTGCATTATTTCAATTTCACCCACAGGCATCAGACAGGTAAATAACAAAACCAGAATTTTTAAAACTCCCACTGCATTTTTTTTCCACAGAAGTACTAGCCAGATTCTAATTGGATGCAACCTGTATAATACTGGAGTGATGCACCTGTACCATACTGGAGTGATGCACCTGTACCCTCTACCTCAAAGAGTTGCAGAAGGTAATGACAGTCTTTGGTTACCTGCAAATGCCTCCACATGTTTTATAGCATCCACACAATTCAGTCGTAATGGAAAAGAAGATCTGGTGAACAGTAGCTCTGTAAGTGTGTTGTATAAGAAAACACAGAGTTCAAAGGTCAAGATTTAACTTTCTCTTAGAAATGCAAGAAACAGAGCAGGGTGATTTTCCAAATTCTAGAACAGGAAGATCCGCACTGTGTAGAGTGACAAGTGATTTCTGGGACATGGTTTCACACTACTAAAAATTTACCTGCAAAATTTCCAGTTCCATGTTCAACCTCACAGGATGGTGCCACAAAAAATTTTTCAGCAGAGCTGAGGGTCTGCTCTCAACCACATGCCACAGTGCAGGAGGAAAACATATCTAAAGGCAGTGTTCCCACTGAGTGCTTTATGCCGTGAAACCACATCTTGAATGTATTAATTTTCAGACACTCACATTAGGCAAATGTTCAAAAGACTTGAAAACACAAGCTCTTCTAAAAAATGAGAACCTTTTAATAACAATTCAGACTGAACTGCCGAAGACTGACACANAAAAAAAAAAAAGAAAAAGAGTATATTTAGCTCTAGGAGTTGTTTATCTAATTCCTAAAGGTAAGATATGACAACCAAAGAGCGCAAAGATTATGAGTATTCTTTGTGGATTTTGGTCTGTCTCAGGCAAGAAATTTTATTTTAATTAATTTTTCTGATGTACAGATATCAGTTTCTTCTTGTAGGGATTGAAAAAAGATGTAGGAAAATGGTGGGCTCCATAAGTAAAAAAAGGAATGAAGACACGCAAAATATTACTGGCAAGCCTCACCAGATATTTCTTAAAGCTATAACTAATGTCATTTTAAACAGCAGCTGAAGTTACTGTGGAATAAATTAATTGTTTTGTGAAGATAACTGGCAGAAATTTCTTTATACACAGAAAAACAGAGTGAGAACTTTCTAAAATACCTAGAAGCTGTGGTTTTAAGCCAGTTTTCCAGCAACTTGATAACTAATAAGATTTATAGAAGGCATAGGATGTCCCATGTTTTTAAACTTATAGCTGGTAAAATCAGTCGGACTGTCCAAATGCATGTATTTTGCTTCAAAAGTTAGCTGCAAAGTAATACCACTTTGAGATCCAGATTAAAAGTTATTTTTTAAAACTCCAGCGTACTCAGTGGGGATCCCCACAACCCCTCTTCCGGTATCAGTGAAGAGCTCAACACAGTTTCATTAATGGTTAAGAACAGTGTTCTCGGTTTGCCCAATGTGAGTCATGAAGATGAGTATGCAATTATGCAAGATAGGTTTTGGTAAGTATGGAATGACAGGGGTGATTTTAGTTACAAAAACTTCAAATCATTGTGTAAAATGCTATGTTGTTTGCTCCCAACAGCTTCAATACCTATTAAGGGTTGTCCGCATCTAAAAATATTAGTGTCTGTTTTGCTAAAAGTTATGTTGATAAATTTTATTCGTGGATTACTGCATATTGCTAAAATTTATTAAAAGTAAGTTACCAGATACTAATAAGACTCTGGGAGAACAAGCAAAACAATATATTCAAGGGCAAGATTCCTGGTTGGTGAAAACCAGAATGGTTCCTAGATTTCAAAGAACGTATCTGCTGAAGACTTCATAATGTAACTCTATACACAGATGCCGTCAACAGGTTAGTGAATTTATTTTTCCCCTAAGGGTCTACATAGAGATTCCTGCTCATCCATTCTCACTCACAACAGCCTGCACATTCAGAACCTACTCAATGTGATCAAGAGTGAGGAAAACAAAGTCATAAATTACCAAGAAATCAGAACTTCAGGAATGGAATTTTTGTTCCTATGTTTTGTTGTACTTGAGGACTTACCTAGTGAGTATATTTTTCCAGTCTTCAAGAAGGAGTTTGGCAGTTTCTTTCTGAAAAACAGCACTTTGGCTAGGATCTCCAAACAGCAGGAACTCCTCAATGAGGAGTGCATAGAAGCCCCTGGAAACCAAACCACCATGCTCACTTCCCCATGGAAAATTAATTCTTTTTGAAAGATACCAGATCAACAAAACAGATAAGCAGTGTGTTTATAGAAAAATATGTAAGTTTTCAATGCTTTTACAAATAGATCTAAAAGAAAATGGTGAAATAGCTTGTCATACAGAGCAATGAGAAGGATAGGCTGAACTATTAAGAAATTAATGCATTTCAAAGTACATCTGTTTCATACATGAGGTCACTTCAGGAGGGCCTCAGGAGTAGGTGACCTGCCTAATTAGCAAATTCAGTGAAGGAGGAGAGAGAAACCTAAATTATCCTGAAACATGAGGGTAAGTGCTTACATTTTCTGCTCTCAAACTAACATCTGGAGAAATAAAAAAAGAATAGCAAAAAGAGTCTGAGAACAGTAGTCTCAAACTTTTAGGACTGGATATGTCTCTTCTTAACCCTTTAATTTTATTATGCCCCATTATTATTAAGATTCATGGCAAGCAATTTAAATGGTTCCAAGGACCAGATGTAGACAACTTACCACAGCCTTTTATTGCACAGTCTGGGAATGGCTTAATTTTCATCTACTGCAGACAACCATCTCAAAATGTTTTATCTTACAGAGAGTTTATTGGACTAGTTTCAATTGTCCTGAAGTAAAATTGCAGTGATGACTTCAGGTCAGTCTCAAATAATGGTTTACATGATAAGGACTATCTCTGCAACGAAGCCTACAAATGTCTTTCTAACCCCTCTCTCCTGACTACCACCAAATTTGTAGCTGACATACTAGAAATTTTCTTTGCTATCTTTGGAGTTAAGCAACTCTTTAACACTATTGCTTATATTCTAAATAATTTTAAATAACAGTTCAGTCAATTATTCTTTAAAAAATGTCTTAGCTATGCAGCAGATGAGTCCATCAGATAAGGCTTTCTCTCTTCACTTCTTTGCTAAAAACTGACTAAAATTATTAAGAGATAAAGTGAATTCTGATGAGCATTTCTATTTTGTGACATCAATATTTCACTTCACATTTGGTAGAAAATGTGATTATATATCCTTAATTTAGTTATTCTGAAGTAGATTTTTGTTGTGGTTTTGGCTGGATTGGCCAATCAGAATGACAGATAGCCCCTCCATCACCCCTCTTCAAAGAGAGGAGAGGAAGAGTTCATGAGTTTAGGAAAAACTCAACTAATGAAAATGCTAATAAATAAAGAAGTAATAAGTAATAAGGAAATTTTAAAAGTGGAAAAACGGTATACACTATATACACAACCGTATCAAGCTCCCAGGAGGATGATCATGTCACCAGCAGGCACAGCAAAACGTCCCAGACTGGACTCGGCGATGGACAGGAGCTGGATTCTTGATCTGGAGTCAGCAACACAAAGATCAGGATGAAAGGTAGATGAACAGACAGGGTCCTCCTTGGATATTGGCCATTGAAGAAAAAGAGACTTGACCCTTTGATCCCTCAGCTTTTACGCTGAGCATGATGCGGATGGGATGGAATACCCCAGCTGGTCAGTTTTGTGTCACCTGTCCTGTCCATTTCTCCCTACAGGTGTGACCTCTCTGTGCTTTTCCACTTCTGACCCTCCAACGGGCCAAATAACAAAGTTACCTGACCTTGGTTATTATAACAATAAGTATAAGCAAGGTCCTCTCTGCCCACCATCCCTTGGTATAATCAGGTCTTATGACTGCGAGAGTGAACCATTTCTGAACAAGAGGCCCAGCTAAAAAGTAAAATTACAAAACAAAAAATTGGTTCTGTTTTACCTCAAAACAGGACAACTTTAGAAAGGAAAAATGCATGGATTTGAGAAATGACAAGACAAAACTTATTACTGAAATCCAGTCAAAGGATACCAACGTTGCACCACGCAGAGGAGCTGGCAGGAGACACTACATTCTGCATCTAGTTGCCTGGCATGTGTCAGCATCTTCAAGGTTACCCCGTGTCACATGAGAGGCATCGGTTTCCACCGAGCACAGGGGGCTACTATTACAGCAAGCTTAAATCCGGAATGGTTGTCCTCCCCTATTCGTAACAGTGTTTAAAGCATTTGTGCCTGTCCTCGTAAGCTCTTTCTGGCCTAAGGACTTTTGCTATTTTACAGTCCAGGGTACAGTGTGTGCTGTGCTCTGGACTATCTGCTATCTGTACTGCACATACAGTTGGGACATGAATCATTCCATTGTAACTCAATTACTTATTACATTACAGATTTTCCCTTGCCTATAGATTTCTTTCTTCCCGTGTTAGAACTGCTAAATCTTTTTGTATACTTTTATTATTATTACTTTTATTAAACCTAAATTTTTCAGATATATTGATTTAAGCGCCTCACATATTTTGTATTAAACTGGGGCATAATAATTGTAGAAAAGAAATTATTTATCTTTTCTGTGACTTATCATCATCTCTCCCCCCAGAAATATCCAGGTATTTAAAAGACTTCTGAACGTATAATGATCCTGGAAGACTTTTGGCATAGAATAAAGGAGTTTGAACTCTGAAACAAAACTACCTTACAAAGTCATAAATTATTGAGTATTCCCATTCAAATCACACAGCCTGTTTCTTGAGTTCCCAAAAACAGGTCCATTTATCTTTTGAACTCAAATATATTTCCACTACTTAGTTATAGTAATTTATTCTACATGATTTTGGGGCAATCACTGAAGCTCAATAAATCCTACAATTTGCAAAAACCCCTATCCTATTTTCACGTTATGAATGGAAAGAAATCAATGGGCTGCTTTTCAATGGTATTTACCATCTAGTACCATCCAGTCCCACTGGAGTAGTGGAATGATACTGCATTGAAGTGAAAATATGACTTTAGAAGCATGACTTCTCAGTACTAATTTTAGAAGATCTGGAAAAGGCAAACACATTACTATGCACCAGGAACATACCTAGGCGTGTATAAGTTGGGTTTGTATTTATTTATAAGGCATATATTATAATATCATCCTTGAAATATCTTGCAAAATTTGCGGGCTATATCACATATGTAGACATGTTTGTAAGGTCAGTCATGGAATGAATGAGGAAGCAGTCTGTGCTTCTATGTATGTTAGTGATTTAATATATCAGATGAGGTGGGTTTTGGTATGCATTTCTCTTCCTTTTTTACTTAGAGATATGATATATGACTAAGCACATCACTGATGTTCAGAGCAGTTTCCTTCCAGAGGGAATCAAGTTTGAAGAAACACAGAGGGTCACCACCCAGAACACCTCACCTGCAGCATGGGCTCAAGATCCACCAGCAGTCATCTGCCATGCATACACTGTATGGGATGGAAGGAATGTCGTGTGAGGAGCAGCTGAGGACTTTGCATTTGTCTAGTTTGGGGAAAAGGAGGTTGAGGGGCAACCTCATGGCTCTCTACAGCTTCCTGAGGAGGGGGAGTGGAGAAACAGGTTCTGAGCTCTTCTTCCTGGTACCCAATGATAGGATGCATGGGAATGGCTCCAATCTGCACCAGGGGAAGCTTAGCCTGGACATTAGAAAGCGTTTTACCAATAGGAAGAGGCCTCCTGGAGAGGTGCTCAATGCCCCAAGCCTGTCAGTGTTTAAGAGGCATTTGAACAATGCTCTTAACAACATGCTTTAACTTTTGGTCAGTTGTGTAGTGGTCAGGCAGTTGGACATTATGATCATTATAGATCACTTCCAACTAAAGTCTATTCCATTCTGTTCTGTTCTGTTCTGTTCTATTCTATTCTATTCTATTCTATTCTATTCTGGATGCTATGTAGACATATGGTTCTGGAACCACAATAGACTTCAGACAAAACCCAGTGTTTCCCCTTTGCATTGCACCAATTGCTGATAGAGAGATACCACATGTATTAAAAAGAATTTTATAAATATTAAAAAAACCCAGAACTTCTAAAACCTGTACCCTCAATTTGTGTAACACACTTCTGACGCATGTATTTGGACCCTCTCACACACTTCAGCCTTGTCATCTGTAAATAGTGTGTTCATTCCAGGTTTATTCTTAGAAAACTTTTATTCCACCACCTCAGGTATGCATTGATGGAGAAAATATGCAGAAATGAAACATATAACTTGAACAAATCTTGGCAACACCTGATCATTAAGTACAGGTAGTCTCACAGTGATATGAACATAAGCTGAATTGTACATATATATCCCTCTAAGTAATCAGTGACAACCAAAGAGTAACACCTTCTACACAGAATATATATGAATTTACATAACATTTTTCACTAATCTGTATTTCTTGCCATTGTAGCTAAGAATTTTACATTTTAGTTAAAGATCTACAGTTCGCATTTAAATATGGAGGTGCTTTGAAAGCCAGCTGGTGAAAAAAATGAAGGAACATTTAGTTTTATTTATTGATTTCCTTTAGACTACACAAGAGAAGGCGAGTAGAAGTTTAGACAACACATTTGACAACGAAACTCTACCATTTCTGCCATGCACAATTCCATCATTTACACTTTTGTTGGTAAACTAATAAAAGGTCAATGAACCGTGATAGCTTCCAGTTCAAACAAAGCAAATGTATTTCCGTACGAGATGTACCCACGTCTTGCATGCACTGCTTTATCAGTGGGAGTTAACAAGGGGAGACGTGGTTTCCCTGTGCAGGGCCAACATTCCGCTCATACCAGCAGGGAGTAGTGCTGCTGAGGTTACGGACATCCCTTCTGATGTTTCAAAGCTTCAAATTGAGATAGGGTTGGCAGGGCAGCAAGAGCCCAATCATTATGAAAGGCACCGAACACTGATATAGGAGCTTAAATTAATAAAAGGATTCAACCCATTTTATTGCCCCACTCCCCTTTTCACCGAGACTTCACAGGGCTCCTTGTTTCTGCAAGGAACAGCCTTCATCAGCAAAACTGAGCAGACACAAAGTTTGTGTACTATGTGCATCTTCAGCTTTAAAATGAATGACACCATAGTGTAAAGATCAGGAAGTTGCAAAGTACAGCTATGGATTTGTGTTGGAGCAGCAGGAAGATCATTTTCAGAGTAAGCTTTACCTATAACTCAGCCATGAGGTGGTAAAGATTAAATACATTTGTCAAAAGCCATTGATGAAAGCCAAATATGGTATTGCTTGGAGAAAATAAACACTTGGACTGCTGACAACAGACCCAATCTTCAAGGAAAGCTGCATTTAGGGAGCACACCTGTGTACAGCTTTATTCCACAACTCTCCTTGGCAATTTTTAGTCCTGGTTCCTCTGTATTTCTGCACAGACTTGGAATCAAATATTTTTCCCTGCAGTGAGCTTTGTGTACATGCTTTGTGTATTGTTTTAATTTTAAGTACTTGGCTTCACAGCAGTAGTAGCATTATAAACAAATCAAGGCCACCTTCTGTCTCAGCATAAAAATGAAAAAAATCAGTCAATAGGATGAGCTGAAATAAATTCTGTGGACTCTGAAGATACTATTTGTATGAAATTACAAGTTACCTGGGGATTCAAGAACCCATTCCCCTTAACTTCAGAGAGCTGGTAATTTTAATATGTCAAAATACTATGTAAGTGTACTTTCTAAAGCTGCTGTCTTCATTCTGGTATGTTGACAGCAAAATTAGGGAAGAAAACAAAAATTAAAAGGCTTCTGTAATTGTCATGATATGAGAATGCCAAAAACTGGAACAACTTGAAGTCAATGAATTTCTGAAAGATGTAGAAACTCTGTCAAAATATCATAACTTAGATTTTAGAGAGAAAGGGAAAGATACGTTGAGTACAGAGTCAAAAAGATTTTTTTAACAAGGGAAAGGAGGCAGTAGTCTTGTTGCCTGCAATAATGAGAAAAGTCTCATTAAATTAAAGGTTTCTTCCCTGTTTTCTGTAAGAAGCAGAAACAGAGAGTCAGAGGCCTGTCCCCCCTAATGGCTGATTTCACAAGCAGCAAAATATTAAACAAAACTTTAGCTTTCATATAATGCTTAAAGCATTTAGGCCTCCAAAGAGATGCTTATGACAGGAAGTATTGCCCTCTGCACTCTTTGGACAAACTCTGTCCTCTTCCTGCAGTCCTTGACTCAGGCAAGACTCCTGGTAGAGCCAAAATATTGACTGCTCTTATTCTAAGGCCCAGGCAACCCTAGGTCTGAGAACCTCCGCTCTTTGGGGGATCCGGCCTGCTTTGGCTAATGTATGACCACACGTGTTGTGAGATGTTCAATGTTTGCTTGGGAAAACAAAAATTTCCTTCCTGTCATATAAACGAAGTACCGGCAGCCAGGTATCACCTTAAATAAAAATAACAAAACACAAAGCACTCAGAGCCAAAACAAGTTAATACTGTATTCTGGGGAGGGCAGGGAAGCGGGGGGGGAGGCTAGAAAAGGACTGCAGAAGGCTTTTAAGCCTTAACTTCGAGCAAATAATTGGCAGCAAATGTCTAACAATTTATATGAGGGAATAAAAATATTCATTGTGTATGTATGTGTGTTGGCTTTGAACACCATGGTCACCCTCCAGCTAAGGAGCCATTTACATCTGCCAGCCAGCAGCCAGACACCAGCGGGGAATTGGCAGAGCCCTTATGGGCTCATTGTGTGTGAGTTTAGCCAGGGAGCAGAGCCAAGCCTCCGGCTCAGGCTCTCCCCAGCAGCCAGAAGCAGCAGCTCCCCTTGGTGAGCTAAAAATGACCTCTCTACCTGCTGGCCCAGCACAGAAAGGTGGCGAGCTTGGGCTGGTTCCACCAAGTGGTTCCTGTGGCTGCTGATGTATGGTCTGCTAGGGGTTCTTGGAGAAAGTCTAATAGAATTCACTCAAAACTTGTGACTATTTTAAAGTTCCAGCCTATTATCTACAAGTTTTCAGTCCCAATATGTAAAGCAAAATAAAGTTATCAGAAGAGTGTCTCCCATTATTGTTCCAGCAGAAAAAAACCCTAACCAATAACCTGAAAATCTGATGGACTGTTTTTTTATTATCTATAGACAAGAACAGTTCTTGTCCTAGGGCAAAGTCAAGAACGCTGTCTTGCAAGGTTGTAGCAGAGGGAGAGGTGGTGGTTGTACCTGAAAGAAAAGACATTCTGCTCAGCCCAGCCCGCTTGGTGCAGCGACCCCACAGGGCAGCTTGCTTAGATTTATTTTCTTCTGCTGAGGGAGAGGGAGCCGCTGGATATGAGCTTTGTCGTATGAGGTACTACAATTGCCATGGGGTCAGTGTGGAAAATAGATGGAGAAGAGGCTGTCCATTGAGCGTGGGAGGTGAAGCTGGGAAAGATGAGCTTATTCTTTGCCCTTAGGTTATTCAAGGCATCTATATTATCTGTGAGATAGTACTGGTGAGGAAACTTTCACAGCAAGCCTGATGACCAGGTCCTAATTCCAGCGACACATCCCAGTCACTGCACTAATGAGAAGGTCTGAAAGAATCTACCCCTTCCTATCCCAGGGCATTTTAGAAAAACCTTGCTTTTATCTAATAGTAAGTCATTTTTAGATGTTACCCACAGCCAGAGAATGTGATTCTTTAGCATATTTATGAACTAAAGCAATCGCAAACATAGATCTACATTATACCTGAAAATATAAAACACCCAGGGTCTAGCTCTGTAAATATAAAAGCATTTTGTCAAGAGATGCACAGTGTATCATAACATTCACGGAGACAGACACATCACCTTCAGTCACTCAATATATTGATCCTAAGCAAACATGATATTTCAGAAGGCTCTGGCACATGCCGTTTTGTAATTCAGATGTGTGATCTTTTAAACAACTCAATGGGAATTTTATTTGCCTTTTGCAAGTGGAACTTGAAATGGTGGCAGCAAGTCCATAATTAGCACCCTCTCTTTTGTTTCGTTTAAGTTTCATTTTTGCTCTCGTTTCTTGCAGTCTCCGGGAAAAGCTCTCTCAAGCTCAAAAATGCTGCCAGACAATATCTTCACTGTCCCGTTCATTTTATGCAGGTAAGTCCTTTGGAAACGGGAAACGAAAAATCATTTTTAAACTGTCTTGGAAATGAGGTGGAGAGGGGTGGGCTACATCTGAGATTTTCACAACCTTGAAAGGATTTTTGTATTTAGGAATGAAGAAAAGAAAATAAAGTTGGGTTTCAAGGCCATTAGTAGACAAATGTGAAATTTTAATGAGTGTTTATATAGTGTTGCCAATCACAGCATTTAAGAATCGTGAGTCAAGAAAAAATTAATGAGATTGGCTTAAGCATCAAATTTTACATGTGATAAATTTGGAGTTCTTTGCATTTATGTCTGGTTTTAAGCCTTGGACATTCTTTATAGCAACGGGGGATAGAAAACTGCTTTTAAAAATCAGACAATCTTCAATATCTAAGGGAAACTATGTTAAAGAGAAGCATAATGTTATGAAGTTCTGTAAACTGAAGTATTATTTAAAGTTTTGGAATTATGGAGCAAGTTCAATACTAGGATAAGAAATAATTTAGATCTTTCATCACTGAAAATGCTGATGTTGGGTTTTAAGGTCCAGAAAGTTTCCTTTTGCATGTTTTGTCTATAAAATAACTTTGAGGAGGGTACACTGGAAAACATGTTTGAGCTCAAACCTTATGATTAATAAAGTGTTGTGATTTATTTTTGTGCTTAACCTTAGTCAGCAATTTAGTTTGGAGAATTTCAGAGCCCAGTGCATGCTTTATAAGCGTGGTGAGTGAAAAATCTCATGGGAGCAGAGAAGTTAATTCTGCTTCTATGGAGCTTCTGAAGTTTGGCAGCAACAGGGAAGGAAACAGAGAGAGTTAAAGCCTCCATATCCTGAGGCATTTCTGGGGATCGAGGACCATGCTGGCAGCAAACTCCTCCCAAGCTCCACAGGTTTCTGCAGCTTCACCTTGGAGAAGAAAACCTCCAGAATGTCAGAAAAAAAGAGTCTAAAACAGAAAATAAAACTCCTTAACTTAATTGAATCCCTCATTCAGTAAGTGAATGGGGAGATAATTCTGAAGTAGGTAGTGAATGACGTTAACAAATGGATAGATGGGAGCAGATGAGTGACAAGACCATGAATAAGGATGGAATGAGTGGTAGGTGAAAGGGCATAGCCCAGAGCTGCTGTCTTACCGCCATAACAAGACTTCACAGGAAAAGATAAAAAGAAGCAGGATAAATACCTGAGTCACCTGCAAGATCAGCTGTTGGCAAAGCTTTCACCACCTTTTTTCTTAATTTCTTTTCTTTTTTTTTTTTTAACATCTGCATCTTTTATGCAAGGACTGTAACAAGTAGGCCTCTGAAATACACTGTCAGCCCTAATTCCAGTCTAATCAGGACTTGCTTGTCTGGGAACTCATGATCTCTTTGAACGAAGATTCTAGATAGACACATGAGCACCTCCAGCTCTGGTAGAATGAAATTACAACACAGTTCCTAAAAATGATCAAGCTTGGGCTCACTAATTCAGCTGGGATAGCTGAGACAGCTTTCACCCACAACTGTACCATCCCTGTCCTGGCAGTGACGGAGCAGGACAGACACCTGAATCACCTCTGTTTACTGTTTGTCCAATAGTCATAAACAGAAACTGGTTGTGGTTTTATGTTAATGCTAATCATATGTTAATATATCATGCTGGAAACTACAGCAGTGGAGGGTTTGATGTCAACCCCATTTAAACCTCTTTCTTATTGTGGTTGAAACTTTGGGAAGGATGGGTAGCTGAGACAATAGCCATTTCCCAGCTAAATCTTCTTCTAAATATGAGTCAAACCCCAGATTTAAACTGTCTTCAGCTGAAGTCAATAATATTCAGATCTTAATAAGTTTCAGGCTGTTTTGTGACTAAGAGATTTCATTGCATATTACTAGCAATGGCAACACTCACTCATGAATGAAATGAAAACATTTTTTAAAACTTCCTCTGATACACAGCTCCTCAGAATTGGTGGTGTAAAGAATCCACATTTATTCTGCATCAAACGTTCCCACGTGAAATCTGATTTTTATTCCTAGCATCATTTACCTGTAACATCATTTACTTGCGACTGTCAAGGACTGCATCAGATCCGTACTTGAAAACAATGTGGTGTCCTGCAACTGTGCAGTTTCACTGATTTCCGAAGTAATGTAAACTAAGTTTGTTATTTTAGACTTGTGTTTTTTCTATATGGTTGACAACTTGAAGTAGAGTGTACCCTGCTTTATAGCTTAAGGTTACACAAAGATATCCAAAGCACCTAAATGATCCAGAAACTCCACTCTCAAAGCTAACACCACCTGACCCTTTTGAGGTTAGGTCTAATTTGATGAGGTTCAACATTTCAAGCCTTCAAGACACTTCAGAAAATGAGATTTCTGTATGAATGTGGGCAATTATGCCTGATGAGTTTAAAAGCAAAAGGAGACAAACATTTAGTTAAAAGCATTTCTGGGTAAGACTATTTGTATCTTAGTGCCTGTGACAAGCTCTGTAGTTTGTTTTATCTCCTTCTGTTGTTACTTGTAAGATTTCCACAGGTAAAGGGGAACTTGGTGAACGACTGTACTGGGCAACAGAGAAAATCGCTGCCCACAGAATGTTGCTTCAAGCACTTAAGCAAGGCAAAGTTTTTCTTTCGCCCCCATCTTTTGGTAGCAGAACAGGGAGCTACATTACAGCAAATATACAGAGAAGCAGAGAGAGAAAGAGCTTCTGTCAGAACAAAGGCAGAAGAAAGGAGGATACTTACTCAGCTACTCTTGGGGAAAAAAAGGGTTAACAGTGTATTGAACCAAACACCAGATTAAGCAGCCAGTTATGACATGCATGAATGTTGTATCCTGCCACATAAAAGAGGAAAAGTTATTTTAAAAGGGTGACAATAAGTGAATGGATGAAAAAGATTTACTATTCAGAACGAAAAATAAAACGGGTAACATGAGAAGCTGCCTAATTCTGAAAATAAAGAGTAAAATTGAATCTGGCAAAAAAATCCCATGACAACACAGTAAAGAAAATTGCAAGTGTCACACAGGTTAGACTACCACAAAACTTTAGAAAGGATAGGGCAATACTACTGCACAGAGGTAAACTGAGGATGAAATCACTGCTGCTCCAGCTCCGTCACTTGGTCAGTGGTTTTCGGTAACAGCAACTGCAGACCTTTCTGAAGAAAACCAGAGAGAAAAACAGAGGGATTTATTTTCTTCACATTAGTCAACAGTGAAATTAAAACCCTTAAATCTTTTTTCTTTTGCTGATTTTCATGACCTCATTACCTCACTAGTGCTTACAGTAGTGAGCACTGTGTAAAGCGTAGTTCCTCTCTAGAAACAACACTATTACTCAGGTGAGGTGTTTTTGTAAGAAAGCCAGTCTTGCAGTCATATCACATTACAATGCTGCATCCCAGTCAAAGTGAATGGAAACCCACAGCTCACCAAAAAAAAAAGTAAAAAAAAAAATCCATTCAGTTACTCGCTCTTCCTCCATAAGTAAGAAAATAGAGTACGAAATAACTCTTCTGGTGACGCACAGTTCAATATGGTTGGAGTGTTATAATGTGTTACTTGAGTCATAACTGACAGGGTGCCAGCCTTACATTTGTTAGAGCAAACAGAGATCAGCTTTAAATTTCCGTGCTGTTATGCAACCGTGCTATTACTTAAAGGACTACTTGTACTCAAACAAGAAAGGCCATCTACCTTCTTGTTACAGTGCTGATATAATTGTCTCTACTACAGGCACACTTTCATACACACGTATAAATTTAAATACACACCTCAGCATTTTAACTCCTCTAAGGAAGCACTCACAACTTGGCCTTGAAGGATTCTCCCTTGTTTTTACAGAAGTTTGAGATGTAGGGTCACCGCAGCTGGTGAGGAAAGAGGTGATCGCCTAGTCCAGCTGACCATGCAATTCAATTCTCTACTGATCTCAGCAGCCAGTACAGCTTAACACACTAAAATGTAAGAGAGCAACAACTATACCTGCTTCTGCTACTTTCTCAAAAACTATTATAACTTGGCCTTCACTTTCACTAACCGTTCATTTGCACAGTCATTGTCTCTCTTGGCTTTGTGGGAGGTATCTGCTAATAGCAGAGTGTATAGAGAAAAATACTTTCAGTAACGTTGTTTGGGAGACTTAGAGAACAAAACTACCACATCCCTGCAGAGAGTAAGTTTGGCTCCAGATTTCATTGGGCAATGGGTTACCTTGCAATCTTAGAAATGGCAGATCTAACTCCAGGATAGCCCAGGAAGTGGCTGTGCTGAGGTGTTGCCAAGACAGTCAGAAGGCAGGCCAAACTGACAGAGCCTCCTTGAACCCGGGAAGGGCTGGCAGTGGGGCAGCTGCCTGCCTTTAGGTGCTGCAGCAGCCAGCTTACTTCCTTTCAGAGCTTGAATCAAGAGAGCAGTGCTATCCTAGCTTAGCTTATCAGGGCAAATCATATGACTAATGAGTAATCAATCAAGCATTTATCACTTCAGTATAATTTCTACATACTATTATTGGGGTTGCGCTTTCACTGGTGTGGCTCAGGCATGATTGGAGCTGACACTCGGGGAGCATCTTTCAGCAAAGAGCTTAAAGAGCTTGAGAGCCTGAATACTGACAACAGGTGAGGCTGCTGTTGGCTTGGAAGCAAACAGAGGAACAAGCCATGACAGCTGGGGGAGAAAGCAGAAGGAACACAATTTGATATCAACTCCAGACTGCCCCTTCAGGTCATCTCTACAGACCCAGGGCTCGTCATCCCATCCCTTGGGATTGGAGATGGGAAGAAGGTCAGTGGCAGGGAATGTGGGCAAAGGGCCTGAACTCTCCTGCCCTGGGGCATGTGCCGCTCTGGCAGTGATGTGATACTGCTTGCACAGCTCCCGGAAATGTACTCCCTGGGTGGCTGCACTCCATCTTTCCACCTCACCATATGTCCCCCCATGCAAGCATTGCAAACATTTCTGATGTCTTCTTTCTCAAGGAATCCAAGGAAGTCTGTGCCGCACCTTCTCCAGCAGGACAGCAGTGAAGGCATAAAGAGAATGGAAAGTTAGTCCAATAATGGTATCTCTTTGGGTCAAAGTCTCAAGCTCATTTCTGTCCTTTAGTTTTTGCAATCCAAATGCTGGTAGGGAGAATTTCTTCTGAGGTGATTGTGCCATGGGACTTTTACCCTTCTTATGCTTTTGATAGAGTGTAACCTTCACCTGATTTCTCTTCTGACAAACCCGCTTGGGGACAGCTAACTCTGCGAAAATTCTGCTATCATACTGGTATTTCTGGATTTCTCTACAGCCTCTCCGTCAGCACAGGTTGTCTCTCCCATTTCATGTGTTTGTCTAGGCAAGTCAACTGCAAATATTTCTGCAGTCCAACTCCTTCCCTAGCCTTTTCCACTAGTTGATTGCTGGTCAGACTAGAAGATTTGTGTCCTTCCAAATGTCTGTGAGGATAGGAGGGAAGAACATGTTCTAGATGGTCTTTTAAGGTCCCTTCCAATCCCTGATATTCTGTGATTCTGTAATACCCTTTCTCAGCTCCCTAAACCAAATTGTGAAGCTACGAGATTAATTTATGTTTGGAGTTTGTTGTTTTGTTTTGGTTTTTAAATAGATTGTTTCTATTGGTCTCCATGAAAGCAATCATCTACGTTTCCTTCACCTTGCAGTTTACAGAGAAGAAGGGCCTATCACAGAACTGGCAGGGCCAGAGACTAAGCATGTAATACAGGCAAAAGAATTACTCTTTGGGTTATCATGAAAGGCACAATAGAGTGTATCTGGATTCTAGCCCCTTCTCTCAGTTTTGGATTTTTGTTTTATATAAAATAGCCGTTGTGTAACATACAGAAATTGTCCTAGAAATGGTAACAAAGAACTTCATGCTCTCAGCTCAGTGCTAGACCACTGAGATGCAGTATCGTGTCTCTCTATCTCATTCCCCAGTAAGGCTGACATCTCCTCTGTACGGTGACATGGCTTTCACTGGTAGAAGAGAGAAGCTGCTAAATAATGTTCAGAAAGTAGATATTGGTCTGAGGGCATTGAAGTGGGTTTTCCACTTCCTGAGTAGATGGTCTCACCACTAAATTATTATACACCACTTAATCCATTTTTTTAAGTGGAAACAATAGCATTGCTTGGGTACCCCAATCCTGTGGGTATGTTGTACGTGTGCTCTGATAATGTTAAAATAGATTAGCATCCCCAGGGTAATTATGCACAATGAAGCTGGGCAGCAAGCTTTCAATTGTGCTTCTGAGAACTGAAGTCTTCACAGAGGGTGAGCAGGAAATGCACAGAGTTCCCTATCAAGCAAAGGCAGTACCTAAATGGGAATCTAAAACTGCAAGTTTGGTACTATACATTTGTTTTTTTGGGGTTCTGATCCCTAAGTCCTGTCTTACACCTTAGCCTGATTTGGAATAGTGCCTTCTTGTGATTCATCATAAGAACAGGAAGTTTCTATCATGCTTTGTGAAAGTGAGACAATGAATGACACAGCAGATAAGAAGCAACAGTAAGACCCACTTCTTACTTTAAAAAAACAGGTCAGACGGCCATCAAATAAGAAATACCAATTAGGTACCCCTGTCATCCACCCCTAGTATCTGTTCAGGAAATCCTTGGTTCCCAAATACAATCTCAGCCTTCTTCTCTACTATCACTTACTGACATCTCTTCCTCGTATGAGGAAGGCAACTTGAAATTCTACCTCTTATTCTCTTTGGAACCGAGTCCTCTTTATTAGATAATAAAAAACTCCCTACATAAGGACAGAGCAGGAGCAGAGTTTTCCAGTATGATTTAAAGATCAGAAACTCTCAGGCCTGTGTTTGCATGGACGGTGTCTTGCCTGGACAAGCCAACACAAAGCAGATACAGAGCAGTGCTGTGGTTACTTCTCCTACTCCAGGCTACAGCTGGTGCTTGGCATCTGTCTGCTGGAAAGGAGCCAGTTAGTTAGTTACCCAGTTATCATTCTGTCTCCACAGGGGAGCTTGCAGACCAGCAGTACATCTTTCCCTCCTCTCTCACCCTCCTAGCATGTGATCTGCGGTGCCCTGGGATGCCCCCATCATATAGTCACACACACGCACATCAGACACATGACTCTTGTGCCCTGGACCCCTGCCACCCATCATTTGACCCAGTTCATGGTATCTCCAACTCAGTCATGGAAATAACTGCACGGCCTGTACCCACATTCTTGTGAAGACTGCTTAAGCTTGTGGACAGAATACGATTCACAAGATATGGCATGTACAATTTCTGCTGTTCGGTGTGTGCGTGTATATATTAAACTAAAGCTGTCAGTGGGTGTTTGTGTGTGCTTGTCTGGTGATAACTGCGTGCAGAACCAGGATTTGGTCTTAGGGCAAAAGTAAAAGAAGCGCTGCCCTGCAGGCATTTTAAAAAATATGACTCTTAATAAAGTGATGATAATCCTATTTTTAATTTGGCTTCTGTGTCTGCTCAGTAATGATTTTTCATAACGATTTATTGGCCCCAGCTTTTTACTCTGTTCTTCCTGCTAACGCTTTAGGAATGGTAAAGAGCCTTGGTCCTAAAATTTAGTGCTTTATAGATGGCTTCTTGAGAGAAATATCAAAAAGTGGCTTGGGCTAGCCAGATTTTTTTGGCTGTCTCATTTCTGCTTGGCTCAAGGCTTACTTATTAGACATTTTCACGTTCGTATCCCTGGCAATGGAAAAGCTATGCATTCAAAAACCTGGCACATGCACAAAGATGTGGACCGACATTCGCAAAACATTTCCTAAGGTTGTAGTTCCTTGAATTTCAACTCCTTAATTAGCAGGATGCCTTCAAGAACACATTTTCAGGGTTCTTTTCACAGTTGCGTGTTCTATCTGAAAGGCTGCTCCTTAAATTAGATTTACTGTGGGGCCTGACCTGATAAGTCCATGGATTCCTAGACTAGTTGTCTTTTCACACTCAGAACTTTCATCCCAGTTGAAGGAGACTCTACTACACCCGCGGTCATTTTCCATGCAAAAGTCAGATATGAAGTACAGCTAGCAGAGCCAGGATGTTGGCCTTATTCCATGTAGTTTGCAGTCAGTAGCTTATGAGTAGTCAGTCTGACACTGTCAAATCCCAACAGTCTTGGCCCATGTCTACAGATAATCAGCAGGTTTGACATGTCCCAGAGGTATTGTCCTTGGGGTGCTTTTTCTGCACAGTAGGTGTGCAGAATTACTTGGAGATAAGTACAGAAGCCTTCCCCCATCCTACCATTCTTAAAAGGTTTTGTCTAGACAAGAGAACATTTTTGGCATAATTATTCTCTTGCATTTTAATTTTGCATGCAAATAATTAGAACTGCGGTGTCATAATATACTTTCAAGCAGGCCATAGTACTTGTAGAGACCTGAACCAAACTTTTAGAGGCCATTGGGAACAGAAAAGAAGCTAAAATGCTGACAACTCAGCATAATATCTTATAAGAATAAAAGAAAAGCTAACGTAGTTTTAAACGTAACACTAATTAATATAGATACTGAAAGCTGATGAAGGAATATGATCCTGATTGACAGAAACTGGACACACACACACTCACTTATGCTTTAAAAATAATTTGTTACCAGTTTTAACAGCAGAAAGTTTTCTACATTTAGATAGAGCAATGGAAAGTTCCAAGGAAATTAAAAAAAGGGTTGTTATTGTCAGCCTGCCATTCACTTGCCTTTATACACTATGTGCGGTACATCTGTACATGGTGCCAAACAAGGGCCCTGAAGTAGAGTGAGGAATTAATACAGATTAAAAAGAGATACTTTTTCTGGGTGTTTTTCTGGGTTATCAGTTTCTCAGCCTGGTTCACTGTGCAGCTGTACAATGGGAGAGCATACGGATGGGGAGATACAATATGGGAACTTGCTCTGTCACAAAAAATAAATGCTCAGCTAAATGGAGCCATAGTTGATTTATCATTCAAGCAAGTAAACTAGTTCATTACATGGGATGTGCTGTACTCAAACTAAAAAAAAAATTATTTCCCACAAACCGTAGGAAATATGTAAACCTAGAAACTCAAACTTGATTTATTTTTTACTTGGTACAAATACATCTGACATAATCATCTAAGCTTTGTAGATATGCTTTAAGCAACCACACATGCTTTAAGTGGTTTTAGGAACATAGAAATATAGGATTTTTTAGCAAAATTACTAACATTGGGTTTTTATGAGTAATCGAAATCTTAACACATTCTACATATTTTCTTGGTATTTCTATATTCTAGAATGATTCCTCTATAAAGAGAGTCTAATTTGGAATAGAAATTATTTCATTTTAGGATATTTACCCTGCTTTGTAAGTAGAGTAATTATTCTGGAACATGCTGATTTACATTTTGGATTAGTGCCTGCAGAATGGCTCAGAGGAATAATTATTTTGGAAGAGCTATTCTGATCGATTTCTGCATCTGAGGCCCTGCAGACCATATGTGTCACCAAAGGCAGCCCAGAACTCCAAAAAGTACTAATTGAAGCCTTTCACTTGAAAGGCTTCAACATTATTTGATCTAATATTTAGAAATAACTATTCAAAGCAAAAAACAATAATGCAGTTATCACACCTATAGGGCACTATTTATAAGCCTGATAAACACAGTATGCAATCATTAAATGCCATAGCATTCAGTGCAGTACAGAGAGAATGCATTTGCTTACAATATGTCGATGGTCCTCATGAAAAATGCTTCATGCCATGACACGCTGGATTTTTGCTACTATACTATAAAGCTCATGAGAAAGATTCCGGTGGCCCTGCTGTGTAGCTACCAGTTTTTACTGACACAAACTAGTGGAGAAGTCCAGAGCAAGTTCTTCTCTCCAGTGCAGCACCCACAGGATGCCAGGCCAAAACCTCATGGTGGAAATGTCCACCGGCACAGCACCAGGGATGAGGGATTTTCTGGGCCCAGTCATACTCTCTGGCAGCATGTTGCTTATTAGTATAGTCACAGCCTCATAGGTCTGTCAAAGAACATGAACAGTAAGATGAATTCTGGCTTATCTATGCCCCTGAAAAAATGATAAGCCTTTTGTATACAGTATCTCTCTGCGTTGCTATCATGGCTCACATCATTCCTTCCCACAGAAAAAACTCAAGGTAACATATGCCAGAAGCAAAAATTTCCCAAGAGAGCTTGTTGTGGAGAACTCCTCATTCCACTGGGATAGAGGAAAGGTTTGTCCTACAGGAATGGATGCAGGGTCTGCCCCTTATACTTACCAGAAACTCTGGATTTACAACAGTAGGAAAGAGAAATCAGAGCCTATTCATTAGTTGTTCCATAATAGATTTAAAAACGCAAACTTGCAAGGTCACTTACATAAAGCCTGCAATACCATATGCTCAACACATTCCAGAACACCAAACACATGAATCACTGCAGTTATATTCATAAAAATACTCTTCTACTCCTCCAGCACATCACACAATGATGTAGTTACAGGAACTTTTTTCCAGGTGGCAGCTGATTTAAGAGGTTCCTGCATTTGCTGCTTATTCCTGCCCCACAGCTATAACTGATCCCTTCCTCAGTTGTGCTGGTTTAATTCTGTGGAGCTGTGCCAGCTACCATACTGGGTTAAAAGTAAAATGAAATCAAACAAAGAACAAACAAAAATCCATAAATACTTTTTGTAAAAACAAAACCCAAGCAACAAACAACCCTCGGATTGTTTCAGTGCTGCACTTCTTACTTCAGCGCTCTGAGGGGGCAGTGACCTGCTGTTCAGTGACCGGAATGAGCAGCCAAAGGTGGAGAAGGTGAGAGCTCTTAAACCAGCTTTGCATTCAGAGGCAGACGATTGATCAAGCTGGGTTCTGAGAGAACGGAAAAAACTATTTAGACATAACTGAGCATGCCACCAGAAAGTGTCCTTCTTGGGAGCCTTTGCCTGTTTTTTAAAGAGTAAAGAAAATCCGTAGCTGTACAATAGCATGTCTGTGCAACAGTGACAAACCTGTGTGTGTCCCAAGTCGTAAGTGGGAGGGATACGTGAGTTGGACTGGGACCAGAATGCAGGGACTCTATAGCTTTTGTACTTATTGGGCTTATCTAAGAAGTCTTTTGAAAAAATGGTAAAAATAGTAAAGCTGAATGTTATGTAAAAAAAAAAATTAAGTTGATTTTTTTTAACTTGGACTCTACTGAAATGCAATTTTACTCTCGCCCTTTCTAAATGCTTTCTGTACATATTCTGTGTGTATATAAATACAGTAATACATGGTCTCAATCCTTATCTATGTTTCCATTGTTTGCATGAGCATTCAGACTCAGTAAAGATGTGGTGTTTTTTTCTCACTTTCACTGGGGTAAGACAACAACGTCTCCGTGGAACTGACAAAGTTGAGCCATTCTTAAATAAGCACCAGTGAAAAAGGAAGCAAAGCCTCCATGCCCTGGTATTTAAAATGAGGTCAGTTGACAGACAAATTTCCAATGTAACTGACTTACTAATCAATACTGCAGAACTCTCATTTGTTCCATAAAACAAATTCAATTTGCTTAAGAAAGTTATGGTGTTCTGAATATTGAATGCTAGAATAGACGGTTGCGTGGGGAAGATGTAATGCAACTGTGACCAGTGTGCTTCATGAAAGCTTTTTCAAGAAGATATTGCTTCTTCAAGAACAGTCAATTTAGCTGTGAGAAAAATAACAAAAAAACCCCAAAACCCAGTATGGTTTTATGTGGTTTAGGGCTCTTGGTGTGCTGCTACATATTATTTTATTAAAGTGGGAATGCAAAAAAAAACCCTCCCCTGAAAACTTAAAAGATACCAGGAGAAAAAGCTAAGACATTCACAAATAAAATTCTTCTTTAATTTACTTTTTACTGTTCTTCTTTGACAGTTCTTCCATTCTACAATTCCCAATTATGGGAATTAATATTTTATTTTCCTGCTGTTTGATGGAAAGGATAAGAGTTTTTCTATAATACATGTCTTGAGAACTGTTGTCTCTAGAATAAGAACTTGATCACAGATACAAGGGCCTTTTTCTTCTAAGAAACTCTTAGTTTACAGAGAGAGCTCACAAGAAGCCCTGTTTCAGTGAACAGAGTGAAAGAAACAAGATGCTATTTCCTCACCGGCAGAATGGCACATCTGGGGATAGCTCAGGTGATTAGGCTCAGCTCTCTGCCTTGCTGCTTGCAAGAACTGGGTTTGCTCATGTTTATGAGAATGCAAAGGTGATACCTTACCGCTGTTTGGAGCTGCTTCACAGAAGAGTATGAAGAAAATGAGCCAGACTCCTCCCAGAAAGGCAAGGTGGAAGGAGGTGAGGTGATGGACACAAACTGTAACACTGGCAATATCCAACTTGATACAAGAAAAATATTTTCACCATGAGGATGTTCAGACACTGGAACAGGAGGCCAGGGAGGCAGTGGACAATCTGTCTGTGGAGACACCCAAAACTTGACTTAGCAAAGATCTGACCTTGCTTTGATCAGGTGAGTTGGGAGAGACTACCTTCATCAGTCTTGCCCTGTCCTCTATCCCCCAGTGCTATACAGACAGCAGATCCATTTGTGAAACCACCCTGGACACATTGCTGAGTGGTGCCAGGTAGCTGTCATTAGCTTTGATTTACCTGAGTTTAGGCAGTGAAGTGAAGCATTTCAGCACCCAACTGATGGGTGGGTTTGAGTTGAAGGAGCTGATTGAGCATCAGAGTTGCAGTAATCTCTTTAGGTCTCCTCAGTTATGCCTCCTTTTCCTATTCAGACACAGGTCAGAAAGGTCCCACTGATGTCTTTTGTCTTTGTCTCCTTCTCTCTCCAGAACTCTAACTGCTGAATTGCGGACGTTATGGTGATATAGAAAGAAAAAATTATTTTCGTTGTTCTTACGTACAAAGTGAACGTATATCCAGATAACCTGTACCAAGAAACCATACTTATCTGTAGGTACTCTACCATCATTGCTCTCTTTAGCCTCAGAGCTCATTCCTATTTGGTCTTGTGTCTTCTGTTGTTTTCCATTCATACAGCTAAAGCGGTGCTCTGGGGTCTTATTACCCTGACCACCTCAAAGTCCTCTTCTCTGGTCTCTACAAGAGCCACTAACATCTGTTCACAATGTTGCTGCAGAGATGGCTTTGATTTATCACTATGACAACGTCGTCCTCAGTGCTGCATCCCAACAGGGCTTCTTCTTTCTCCATTGCATCAGTCACTAACCACTTGTCTTCAAATATTGAGAAAATACTTGCTCCACTGCTGAATTTCACTTTCCTCTGGGATGAGGCTCCAACAAACATAACACTAAACATCAGGTTGAGGAGAGGAAATGAAAGGTTATAATGTATACAGTGTTAAATAAGGATGGATCTGTAGGCTGAGTGTAATAGCCGAATAGGAACTTATGTTCTGAAAAAGATTGATTGTATTATTACTTTCTGACATGTTAACATTTCTCACTGGCTTTTGAGATTTACCCGAACGAGTGGATGATTCAAAAGGCTTTTATCAAAAGTTTTGTGCTACTTAAACTCAGAAGTACTTTACTTGACTCTTAGGGGAAGCCACTGACTGAGCTGCGTGTGGCTGCTGGAGGGATCCAGCACTGGGCAGTGGCAGTACGTTTATCAGAACCTGGACTTTGATATAAAACTCTCCTTGAAATACTCCCCACTTACTGGAGAGCGGTACTCTCCTGCTCTGACTTGCAAAGCTAGATGTTCTATTCCTTATAGCAAAACAGCTTATAACTGAGTCAGAAGGGACAAAACATTCCGTACAACGATACATATGTATGTGCAAATTTCTGTGTTTGTTATGTACCGATACAGAAACTTGACAAAGCATTAATTTTGTATATAGCACTTCTGAGCCATGCTTGATATAGTGTTGCATTTGGCTACAATTCAAGATGTAGCTTGATATTTATATGCTATTTTACATTGAAATATGATTGCATGCTTTTAGATTTACAAAACTCTAGCCTTGCCAGGAAATTTTTGCCTGTAAAGCTATTTTAGGACTTTATCAGTTGAAAGGCTTAAGAGCTAAATTTTGTCCTCACATTGACTTAAATGGATACTGCGTATGCGTATTCAGAGGCAAGCTTTGGCCTTAACTTTGATTTAATTGTTTAACATGGTTAGAATTACATACTTAAAAATCCATTGTGATTAATGAGCCTGGTGACAGTTTGTGAACTCCTAAAGTTTCTCTGATGCTTGGAAAAAGCTCTAAATTTCTTTCTCTGACACATTATACAAACAATGACTTAAATCCCCATGTGGTTTCTATTTGTCACAAATGCAGATGATTTAAAAGTTTTAATGAAAAACTGAAGTTGAAAAGAAAATTTTCACATAGCAAATTTCCTTCTTTCACTTTTTCTTACAACCAGTTAAGCAAATGAAACATTTCCAGTGTTTAGAATCAAACACTTTTAGTATTATACAGAATTTTTGAAATATATCTGGTTTTCTTTCCCCTTAGAGGATTTTTTGTAGCTCTTTTGTAAAATTCTGTGGAAAATATTTACTGTTTTTTAACTGACTTGGAGACTGGAGCCAGGAGAGCAAAAGCACTTGGTCAGTAGCTGCTTCTGGCAGCCATTATGAAGTTAGCAGCCCATTGGAACCCCCCAGGAATACAAGCTTTAACTTAGGAAAATAAACATGTTTCCAACCCTAACCACTCCAGAAAACACTGAAAATATGAACTGGGAGTAAATCAATGCATTGTTCCTTTACTGACTGCACAGACAGCCTGCAAGAAAGCCTGGAGAAATAGGAGTGACTACAGAAAACTACTAACTCAAAATCCTTAATATGATCATTCAAGTCCTGACATCAACTGAATTATAACTGTTTAGCATTTTAGGACCAGCATTCAACTAACATGCATGCATTATGATTCTAAACTAGCTGTTAATCTCCATGTGAAGACTGCCAGAGCCTCCCCAAAACCTGAAAAATATAGCACATCGATTTTTGTATCTCTCAGAAGTGGAGTCATAAAGGCCTTGTTGCATAAACTGCTAATTAACACAGAACAAAAGGCTAGTCTCTGCCCTAAGGAGCTTGCAGTTTAATTATGACTGGAGTCAGTGCGTAAATACCAACAGAAAATAAATGAGCATAAGGGTTCACTTAAGATTTCTCCAGGGAAGCAGGTTTAAGAGATGTCCATCTTCTTTCATCTCAGCTGCTTCTCTCTAGGATTGAAGAAGTGATCCCATCTAAAAAACACGGCCACTATTTTTAGTGCAAGGTTGTTGGAGTGGAGGCGGGGGTGGGGGGGGCAGGTATTAACTTGGATAGTGTAACTTTGGGGAGCCAGACTGTAACCTTGCAGGGATCTGGACCAGCCAACCTGATGGGATGGCAAGCAACATCCCCCATGGTGTTGATGCTTCAGCCAGAGACCTGCCAGTGCAGTGGAGTCGCTGCCTTTGCAACAGGGTGCTGCTGCTGAAGAACGGAGCAGCACAGCAAAGTTACAGGGGCCAGCAAAATAAGCAGCAGTCTTGGCATCCCGTCTCTCAGCACCAATAATGGAGTGTTTTAAACAATGAAATGGCAGCAGCAAAAGCACAAAATCACAGAATTGCAGAATCACAGAATGATATAGGGTTGGAAGGGACCTTCAGAGACCATCTAGTCCAACCCTCCCTGCCAAAGCAGGTTCACCTAGAGCAGGTTGGATACGAAAACATCCAGGTGGGGTTTTGAAGATCTCCAGAGAGGCAACTCCATAACCTCTCTGGGTAGCCTGTTCCAGTGCTTTGGCACCCTCAAAGTAAAGATTTTCCTGCATGTTCAGGCAGAATTTCCTGTGTTCCAGCTTGTGCCTGTTGCCCCTTGTCCTGTCTCTGGGCACCACTGAAAAGAGCCTGACCCCATCCTCTTGACACTCGCCCTTTAGATATTTATAAGCATTGATTTCTAAAGGGCGAGTGTCAAGAGGATGGGGTCAGGCTCTTCTCAGTGATGTCTGGTGACTTGCTTGAAGCATAGCAGGTAGTGAAGGTCAGAGCCTTTGACAAAGAGTAGCTGGGAATCAATGTTTCCTTACTACATGAGAAGACAGAGGCCAAACAGGAAGGAAATTGGAATAGCCTGGAAGACAATGTCTAGTCAGTTAGGTAGTGGCTGCATATTAGCTATTGTCAGCACAGTGAAGTTAAATGGACAAGAGCTCAAATTCTGTGTTATTTCCTCTCAAAGCCATGAATGCGCAGCATTTGCTTGCATAGTTCAGTAAGAAGGAACATGTGAAGTCAAGCAGCAGCAGATTTCCCCGTATTTTGCTGCAGAACAGGAAAAAAATATCAGCATTCTGGTATAGGGCAAACTGCAGCTAAGTTACAACGTGCTGGCTGTGGGACAGGATACCTACCTTGCTGTTTCATCAAAGGAGAATAAAGGGGAAAAAGGAGCGGCACTGTTTTTTCATTATAACACGCCTGACTTAAGGGATAGTTGTTATCGCAGTGACATTTTTCTGTAGATGTTATACATACAGTAGCGATTATAAAAGGTAGAAAGGACTCTTCTCTAAGCGTATTGTCTGTACACTCCAACTGGGCCTTGCTGAATCCCCCATGTAATTGTTATGCTTTGTTCAGCTTATAAAAAAACCACCGCAGACCACCATGAATTTATGGTACACGGCAGCTTTAAACTTGTTTGTAAAGGTTTAAAGACAGGAGTTGAATTCCCTGGATTAAAATTAATTTTAAATGCTTTAATAGGGTGAGCTCCCTTATTGAAGACTGATGTGCCTGCAGGCTTTATAAAACGTTGGCATTCTAGAATGCAGAGATATTTTCTGAGTCAGGTTGCTAAAGGATATCACACACCAATGGCAATTACCACTCTCCTTTTTGCGGTCACATACGATGCCATAAAATAGGCCCCAGACTTCCTTATTTAATTGCCTGGTTTCTTTTCATCTCAAGCACAGGGCAAAAGAGATGCATTTAGCTCACCCTTGTAAAATAGCGCACATTTTCTTACTGTTATGCCTTTGAAATATTGCACATGACAGTGAATATTTAGAGAATTTCATGAATGGCAGAGACTTGTAAGCAGCCTTATCCTGGGGATATTTATTGGCACAAAGCTTCAGTGGCATCACGCTTCAATGATATTGAAGAGGTAAGACAAGTTTGTGCTGGCAGATGTGAGTGTGAGCAGACTTTTCCCACTTCAGAAAGGTGACTTGTCTCCTAGCCTGGCTACCTAAGGACCCTGCAACCAGTGTGCAAGTCAAATATTTGCATACTCATCATTAGGCTGTTTTGAATGAGGAGAGATGATAATGTCATTTTGCAGCGCTGTTGTCATATCGCAACTTCAATTTGACATGAGATCCATGTCCTGCACCCCAGTAGGATCTTGAACAGATTGCTTCATGGAATGGACAATTTGCATGTTGATGACTCAGTTTACCCACCTGTGTATCAGGAAGAGTAGAAACAGTAGGAATTTTGCCATCCTTGCTGCAAATGCTTGAAGAAACCCCTGGTAGGTAGGTACCAAGCTAGTGTGAAGTATTTAGTGCTTTTACACAATTCAGAAATCATATTGAATTCATATTGATACTTTTCAGTAAGTATGATAGATGCAGGGATTCCTAGGCAAGCTCAGTGACAAAGACATTGCTAAGAACAACTATGAGATGTCTCAATGGCCACCTGACACAAGGAGGAACAGGAATGCTGTGACAGCTGAGGAGCAGAAGAGGAAAGGCCAAAGAAGGGAAGCAGAAAGGAGAACAGTTGATGTGGGACTCTGCTCTGCTGCATTCTCCTCTGGTATGACCCAAAGTTGAGGTCAGGGCAATGCAGCTCTAGCTCAAGTGGCTGAAATCAGATTGCTGCAAAACTGATGGTGCTGTGGCTCCTTTTCACCTGGCTGCAATCTCTCTTCAGATTAAGAAAACCTGCACAGAGAATATATTCTGCATCTACTAACCAGTGACACCAGTAAGTTACCTTCCCTGACAGCCTGTGCTGACTTACTGGTCAATCCCCAGTGCAGAAGGCCATCACATGGTACCATCACATGCCACCACCTGGCCCACTTACCTCCTTCACTCTCCCCTTATTTTTCCCTGCTGATGGAGTACAGAAGTGGGAAGCAGGTGCTTTGCTCTTCCCACTATGCCTGAGCTGCTGGCTTCTCCCAGGGAAGTGTCTGCTGGTCTATATGTAGGCCTGCCCTTGTGTTAGGCAGGAAGGAAGGAATCTGAGTCCCTCAGACCTCGAGGCAGCAGGATGTCAGTAACAGCACCTACAGAAAGGGAAAAAAAAATGACACGGTTTTCTAGACATGTTTTCACACCTCAGAAGGTAAAGCTTTGTCTGTTAAAAGTTATGAAATAGTGGTTAATATTTGTCCCTAAAGAGTTTGGGACTAAAGGATAAATAAAAGATATTTTTTTTTACCCATTTGATTTAGCAACAAAAAAGAAGGGAAAGAGTATAGACACAGTAATGAAGATACAGGCTTTTAAAGTCTGTAATCACTCTGTTTTGCACAGAATGAATGAATCAGAAGCTCAATAAGCTACAGAAAAGAATTTCAGGAGAAGCATGGAAACAGTCCTCTTCTGTAGCTGGGTAATCTCACTAATGCCTGGAAAAATAAAACCTCCATATTCTAAGACTGAGTATTTCCTTTCGTATTCCTTCCTACACAAATTCATATGTTTGTTCCCCAGCACATGTTGCAACCAGGCTACCAGTTGTTCTTGTGCTAAAGAAGATTCAGAGGCAAAGACATTGAACAACAAAGGAGAAGACCACCAAACCTTCAGTGATTAGGCCACCATTCCCTCTCTGTTAGCTGCAGGGGGAAGAGGTGAAGAACCCACCTTTAAGGGCTGTCACTGCCAAACTACTAGAGATTGCTGTCCCATAGAGCTACTCACTGAGCTACTTGGATAGTTGGTCCATGACCCGCATCCATCAAAATGAGCCAAGTTAAAGCTGAAACAGGGTAAAAAGTGTTAGCACAAGCAAATCTGCTGAGAGGACAGTGGTGGGGATTGCCAAACATTCCTACTGTGGCATTGCTGCTGTCAACAGAGGACAGTCTCTTGGAGATAAAACCTGTGAGGACCTGACAGGGGAAGGGAAGGTTCCTATTGCTGAATATACACTGTGCTCATCCCGGTGGTACCTAACAAACAGGAACCCCAGGTGCATGAGAGGAATGCATACAATGAGTACCTCTGGTTCATATTTTCATATAAGAGTAGTTGCACAGAACATAAATGTATATTTTTGGGAAAGCTCAGCCATGAAAATATGATTGGTGATAGTTAACCTAGTCGATGAAAACAGAAATGATACTTCTCAGTCTACTCTTAGTATGGAAAACTAGGGACAGAGTTCCTCCTAACATACAAAAAGCAATGAGAAAATAACTGCGTTTCATAGTACTTACTTAAGAACTTAAGAACCAATATCCAGAACAACCTTTCAAGGAACTTGTTTTGCAGTTGAAACAGCTGAGGAGCTTCTCTAGGATTTTATTTATTTTATTTATTTATTTACACACTATTTGTCTTGCCCTTAATGCCACATTCAGACCCTAGCTGCTCTCAGGAACACTCAGATGCTCAAGTCCAAGAGGAGCTCTTGTAAAGAGGCATAGGTCCTTAATCTTGTGCCTCTATAAGCCAAGGACAGCTTAGCTGTATTGCTTTAGAAGGAACAGGCAAAAGATACGTTAGGCAAACCTCTTAGGAATATATAATATGCTTTATTAAACCAGCCAGTAAAAAGCAGTCTTTTGTATAGGTATGCCTTCTTCAGGCTTGAAAACAAAAGTTTTTTATTGTCTTCAGTAAATGTTATGTCACGATGAGATAGGTGTGGGAAAGAGTTTCTGCCATAGGTGAGAATGAGAGATGAAGTTTACAGAAAGAATCCCCACAGAGGAGTGCAGAAGGTGAGGTGCCTAGGGGTGTGCCTCACCTCTTCTGTAAACATTTCTCCCAAGAAGAAGACGAATGCGGTTCCCTTTGTATGCATTTAAACCTCATTATATACCTGGCATATTTGAGGATGACTTTTCTTTGCAGTTCAGAGCGACAATGAACCTATGGCACAGAGCAAATGATAGCCTATTTAGTATGTCTGGTGAGTTATCGAAGCAAAGGTCTATCGTACAGGCTCACAAAGTCTGATTTGACTCCAGGATTAGATTCCCACCTTCCCCACCACAAAGGCCCTATGTGTAAATTCATGGGATTTCTACCCAAATAATCCAGTCAGCCTCTTCTATAATCAGCTGGACAATTGTACTAGTCACAAAAAGGATCTTGAGTATTTGTTGAAAAAGTCAAATTCTCCCAGGCTACAACCTCACATCAAAGCCTCTCCCTTCACACAACACACGCATATCACAGATCTTCCAGATCTGGTGGTCCAATGTGCAGGGCAGCTCCTGTTGGGGAGACTAACATACAGCACCTTGTGCACTGGGGCAGAACAGGCTTAAGTCCAGCAGAAAGACAGTAAAAGCTACCATCAGGTATAGGTGTGCTCAAAGGTAACACATACACTAACCAGCCTTCATTCAATGTGTACTGAAGCAGCAATTACACATTCCTTCGGTCAGCAGCAGCTGTAGTACTGAGATAATGCCCCACAAAGAAAGAGCAAAACCAAAGCTATGTGAATTGATAGGTTTCCCAGGGGCTTGCTGGATCTGGTTGTACCAATTTATTCTGCAGGTGGGTGTGAGAGAGTCAGAAAATGAGTACAATGCCAGAAGGCAAAGAGAAATCCAGTAGTTTGTGTTGCTTTCAGGCAGTGCTTTTTTTTGGTAAATAATGTTTTTTGTGGGAAAGTACTAAGCAAAAGGACATGTCTAAATTCCTGAAAATGGAAGCTGCCTCCTCCTTTGTATTACAGAAGAAGAGAATTTTGAAACTTTTGATATTTTTTTGTTAGTGTTAAATATTTAAAGACTGTATTGAATAAATACTTGATCCACAATTAGCTACTTCTTTGAAGATAAAACTGTCCTGTGAGTTCCAAGTGTCGGCACTCGCTGCTGAAACCAACAAGCAAAACAGAGTTTCCATGGCAAACGGGAAAATGTCACAGGCAAATGAGGATGCATTTGTTCAACATGTTTTGCTTTAGCAAGTGTGCAACAGAGCCACCTTGGTTATTCAAGCCCTTGCACAGCACACAGCTGGCATGGCAGCGTTTTCTTTCATCAGGTTAATTTTGAGACAGGACCAGGGAGTTGAAACTGTAAAGATTTTGCAATTTTTAATTAAGAAATTGTGTAAGTATATGAACAGCCACATGATGAACAAAGTAACCAGACATGAAAGACTTTATGTTTACACAATATGTACAGTAATAGAAAAGAGTCATATAAGGAGAGAGCTACCTCCCTTCAACCTACTAGAAAATCATGTATCCTGAATTACCTCTCACTGTGCTTTCATGAACACCCTCGTGTTTATCACCATCACCTTTATCAGGATTACCAGCAGAGCTAAGCCCCATAAAACGTTGCTGAAAAACTGTGAAGACAGTGAAACTGTATAGCACCCTGAGAAGAGGCGTGCTTTCTGTCAAATTAAAAAATGGCATATGCACATATGTGCATCACTGGAAGAAGCGCTGGTATCTGTGGAGGAAGACCTTGGAAGTTTCCACATGAACTTTACCTCTTTCCTCTCCAAGACTGCAGTTGCCAGGCTGTCCCTTGCCTGCAGCCCTGCAGGGCCAGAGGGCAAGGCAGAGCCCCACATCTGGCGCTGCTCAGCAGGGCTGGGACCAGCTGTGCCAATGTAACAGCGTGATTAAGGATTAATCCCCAGCAAGGCAAAACCTGATCAGCCCACTAACCTTTGTTTCTGAGGAAGGTCTGGTTCTTATCAGGAAAAACACTGATTTGCAGAGACCAAGAGACTCCTCAGTGTTTGTTTCTGTAGGAGACAAAGAAAAGTGCTCAGATTTGAAAAGCGTGTTATTTAACCAAATAGAGGAAGAAGCAATAGCTTAAAAGCACCATGTTTATGACAACAGAGAACCTTACACACAGAAATATAGTCTTGTATAATGTATATTGGTATGACCAGGCACTTTTGAAGAGGGATGAAAGGAACTTGGAAAATTGTCATGTCTCTATAACTTTGGCTCAGAAACCATTGAAACATAGACAAATTCACCCAGCATCAACATGTATATGTACTCTGGAATTGCTGCTGCCTCCTCCCTTCTCCTACAGACCTTTTCCACTCCTCGTAGGTTCCCCAGCTCAGTGGAAGATCATCAGCCTACATTTGGGTAATGAAGAGTAAAGAGAAGCCATGAGAATGGAATATTTAAACAAAGATGTTAAAGGAAATTGAAAATGTATGTTTAAAAATAAAGGTTAAAACAGCATTTAAGATCATGAAAAGAAAAAAAAAAGAAAAGAAAAGAATTAAAGCCTTCTGGTAAAAACTCTGATTCCCTTACCTGATGGTGAGCAGTATCTCATTCAGTGAGACAATCAGAATCCTCACAGATTATGAGATTTCTTTAAATGTATTGTAACTTGGGCAATAGGAACAGGCAAATGCCTCGAGCTTTATTGAAAGTGGTGATGGCAATAAAAACTTTATTCCTTTAATTTCAAAAACATTTTCAAGGGGATTTTTAAAAATGTATTTAACCCCAGAAGCACAACTTGAAAGACTACAGCTGAGTGACAACTCGGGCAGTCTTTACTCCAAAGTCTGCAATGTCAATTATGCACTTCCTTGAATTATTTGAGGACTAATTCCAGAATTATTTGTGGAAATGTACAGAGAAACATCAGAGTTCCTTTTCAATCATTTAAAGATGTAATATTTTTCCTTGCAGATTTTAAGCCTTAATCTACACAGAAACATCTATGGTATGTGTATGACAAGTTTCATAAACTATGGAGGGATCAGTCAGATTTCACGACACAAAAAACCATTTTAACTAAGTTCTATAATATTAATCTGGTTGAACTATGCATACCTTGTCTGTGTATTGACACATTTTAATCTGTAAAGGTTATTTATAATATTGTATCCAATTATTATGACAACTAAGAATGGCATTACATTGGCAATTGTGATCAACAATTTGTTTACTATATATAAGCCACGAAAATACACATTTTAAAGTTATTGTAAGAATTAAGTAATTTTAAGGCCAAACATATGTTGTCAACATTACTTTCACAGTATAATTTTTAAGAGAAGATTTTATTAAAAAGTTAACATAACCACTTCAGAATACAAAATCTCTTCTTCAGAGGATTGTAGAAGACAGTGCTCTCTGTTCCTACCTCTAGGCCTGATCACAGAAAAAATATGAAATATTGAGCAAACAGAGCTTCTCAGAAGGTACAGACTGAATTTTTCACATCCCCTATAATATTCTAAGAACAATCCTAAAGTCACAGGAGGCCTGACTGCTGGTAAAAGAGCCAGTAGAGAACTGTTTCTAACCATATGCCATCCTTCAATAAGACACATGAAATGACCCATAAAAGGCATAGGGTCTTCTTTTATATTTATTGTAATCCACTTGACAATGCTGGATGTTAGCAAGTTTAGCAAGGATAGTAATTTGACATTTTTAAAAATTTCAATTTAATGATTTTAACTATCTGGTTTATTTCTAAGACTATGTCTTTGTTATCAGAGCAGCAATTTCTTCTCAAATCCTAGTTCCAGGTAAGTGGTACAGTCAGATCCCAGCTCTGCTGAGGAGAGATGCAGAAAAATATCAGCCTTCCTATTCCCTGCTTTTGCAAATAAGACACCAGGGTTTTGGGGCTTTTCTACGAAGAGAACCCAGGGAACTAAGACCCCAGGAGTGCTGTGATGTGCCTCCTCAGGAACAGGTCAGGCTGAGATCCCAAAGTCATTTGGTAAATTGCTGGTGTCCTCTGAACTGTTGTCACCTCTGCTGCCA
The DNA here is from genome assembly GCA_013400555.1 of Jacana jacana. Taxonomy (NCBI): domain Eukaryota; kingdom Metazoa; phylum Chordata; class Aves; order Charadriiformes; family Jacanidae; genus Jacana; species Jacana jacana. The sequence continues at coordinate 163,535 of VZTM01027500.1, forward strand.
CCAGTCCCAGCTGTGTCCTGTCCTAGAGCTCATCTGGCTCAGTCTCCAATTGTTGCCTTTTCAAAAACATTCTTAGAAAAACAGCCCATGCTGATCTCACCAGAGGCAGTTTTTTGGAAGGCATCAGCCATTTTTCTCCACACTCAGCAGAAGGAAAAATCTTCCAAGATCACAAAGGTCTCAACAACTCTCAGCATTGGTAGGAGCGATGCATGTGGGCAGAGCAAAATATTGGTTTTGTATAGGTCTTCAACTCTTCAGATCCAGTTCCAGGATATCAGATACATAGAATTATTTGTCTTAGAATCAAATACAGTTCTCTAGTCTTACTGTCTTTGTGGGACAGGAATTACCATCTGAGAACACAGTAGTGATCCACAGACTGGATTGTCATTCTATGTCTGACAGCAAACATTTCACAAAGAAGGTGAAAGAGAACACATCATGAGCAAGTGCAGAGATACCTAGCCATCGGGGAAATATCCACCTGACCTCCACTAACTGGTAGCTCTCTTACAACATAACAGACCATAGGTATACCCTGCACATTTCTTATCCTGTCTAATTAACTATGAATGTTCTTATTATCTGTATAAAAGTCTAATTATTTTTCAAATCGTGCTAAGTCCTTTGCCTCAATAATCATCTAGGAATCAGTCCTAATAGATAATTATACGCTGCATAAAGAGCATTTCCTTTAAACCACGTTTCCTGATTTCACAGGCCATCCCCTTTCTCTCATATTATAAGACCCATAAAAGGAAACTGCCAATTTAAAATCTCTCTCTCTATTTGTATTTCCAATATTTTATCTCTGTCTCCTAGTCCCTCTTACTTGTCTCCTTCCTAGCATGAACTATCTCACGCTCTCACAACACAGAGATTTCTGCATAATCCTCATGATTTTAGCCCATTACCACAAAACTTCAACTCAGGCTTTGCTTTGTTTTGCTTTGTTGTTCTTAGATGAGACCACCATCATTTGGCACACTCTGACTTTACATAACCATATTCTTCTCCATCTTCTTGTCTATTTTAGTATTGTTTGATTTCTATTACTGATGTTACATTACAAGCAGAGATTTTCATTACAGTTCAGATAGTGAAAAAAATGTTTTTCGTGCATGCTGACAGTCAATTTTGATTCCAGCAATCCCTAAAAGCTGTTTAATGCAAAATAGATAACATTATTTGTCATAGTCACAATAATAAAAATTTTGTGACAGGCTTTAATAAAAGCACTTTAGATGTCAGGACTGTAGAGATACAAAGACGATTAGGGGCCTGGAGCATCTCTCTTATGAGGAAAGGCTGAGGGACTTGGGTCTTTTTAGTCTGGAGAAGAGAAGACTGAGGGGGAATCTAATCAATGCCTATAAATACTTAAAAAGTGTGTGTCAAGAGGAAGGGGCCAGTCTTTTTTCAGTGGTGCTCAGTGACAGGGTAAGAGGTAACAGGCACGAAAACATAAGAAGTTCTGTCTAAACATGAGGAGGAACTTCTCCACTTTGAGGGTGGCAGAGCACTGGACCAGGCTGCTCAGAGAGGTGGTAGAGTCTCTGTCTCTGGAGACATTCAAAACCTGCCTGGATGAGTTCCTGTACAACCTGCTCTAGGTGGACCTGCATTGGCAGGGGGCTTGGACTAGACGATCTCCAGAGGTCCCTTCCAAGCCCATATCTGTGATTCTGTGACTGCACTTTTCTATCAAGGGTGTTTTAGAATTTTTCAACAAAACATTTTTATTTTAGAATTCAGCTTTTATTGCCTTTTGAGAGAAATATTCAGTAGCAACCTTTCCATGTATGTTAAAATCACATGACACTGTGACAAAAATATGTGTGTGTATGTGTGTGTGTGAGAGCAAGGGAGGGAGATCGTCAATGCTATAGAGTCAGGGTGCTTACGTGGAACGGAGAGTACCAAGGTTTAAGGCTCTACTCTGACAGCTGAAGTCCACTTGTGTGTTTGGATCTCCTGCCCACCAGGAGCTTCTGGCATTTCAACAAAAAGTTGAAAGTATCCGAATTTCCCAAATATCAATTTCTCATGCAAAGTGCAGGTTTGGGGTTTTTTTTTTCGGTCAGTCCCATCCCTAGGAATCTGCTATTGTGCTGAGACTCTCACAAATAGATACACTCGTTGCAAAGGTAGTGCTTATTTGTCCCTGTTACATTACATTCACCACAGCTTTTTTTAATTCTAGTTTTGATTACCGCTCCAATTAATTTACTAGTTACTGAAGAACTGGTTTCTCTGGTTTTGATCTCATAAACATCCCTTATGATATTTTTAAAAGAGAGATACAGCATTTACTGCCATCCCATTGTTTAGTATAGAAACTTATTTAGTACATCCCTTCATGTTTCTATCTTTTCTCATATACCTCAGAATTGCTACCGAAAACCTCATCACAAAATTGTGTTAAACTTTATTTATGAATGTTAACTATTGTTTCTACAAAGTATACAAACTTCTCCCAGCTACCTTCTTGCTTTTCTGTTAGCAGCGTATTTTGATGGACATTACGATTCTTACACGCTCCAGGCACCAGTGACAAATGATTTTTTGATTGTTTTTGCTTTGTAGCTGGCTAGATAAGAACTAAGGGAAAACTGGCCAAGTATGTGAGTTCTTGGTCATATGGTTAGAGGGGTCTACATGGAGAAACAGGCTGCTGCGCAGCTGGCAGGGGGGTTGACATGATTCACTGGTGGCAAAAGAGAGCTCAGCAGCAGGGATGGCAAAAGTCTGCCTCAGTCATATGATGGTTTGCAAGTAGGAATTGCCCTGAGAGGAAAGGGCGGGAGGAGGGCAAGCAGCTGCTGAGAGTGAAGGAATTAAAGATCAACAAGCATGTATGGCTCATGCCACCATTTGTCTGGAGCTGGTCAGATGTTGGTGAAGGTAGGTCTGTCATAATTTTAATTTGCTTTTGCTAACAACAATGTAAACAGTATGTGTAATCATAACACAAAGCAACTTGAAGAGGGATTTGTACTGCTGTGAAAACCAAAGGTGGCCCATGTCTCTTCAGATACCAAGGTAGTACTTCACAGATGTTTACAAGCTTGAGAAGTGGGCCCATATGTACCTCCTGGAGTTCAATCAAGGCAAGTGCAAGGTCCTGCACCTGGGACGTGGCAATCCCAAGCACATATATAGGTTGGGTGGAGATTGGAATGAGAGCAGTCCCAAGGAGACGGACTTGGGGTTGTGAGTGAATGAGAAGTTCAACATGAGCCAGCAATGTGCACTGCCAGCCCAGAAAGCTAACCACATCCTGGCCTGCATCAAAAGGAGTGTGGCCAGCAGGTCAAGGGATGTGATTCTGCTCCTCTACTCTGCTCTGGTGAGACCCCACCTGGAATACTGTCCTCCTTTGGAGTCCTCAGCACGGGAAAGACATGGACCTACAGTAACAGGTCCAGCAGAAGGTTGCAAAGATGATGAGAGGGCTGGAGCACTTCTGCTGTAAAGACAGACTGAGAGAGTTGGGGTTGTTCAGCCTGGAGAAGGCTTGGGAGATACCTTATAACAGCCTTCCAGTACCTGAAGGGGGCCTGCAGAAGAGATAGGGAAGGACTCTTTTTCCCTTTTCAGGGATTGTAGTGATAGGACATGGGCTAACAGTTTTAGATTGAAAGAGGGGAGATTTAGATTAGATATCAGGAAGAAATTTTTTACTGTGAAGGTGGTGAGACCCTGGAATAGGTTGTCCAGTGAAGTTTTGGATTTCCCTTCCCTGGAAGTGTTTAAGGCCAGACTGGATGGGGCTTTGAGCAACCTGCTCTAGTGGAAGGTGTCCCTGCCCATAGCAGGGGGGTTGGAACTTAATCTTTAAGATCCCTTCCAACCCAAACTATTCTATGATTCTAAATGCATCTTGTGTATGGACTGGGTAGACTCCCCAAGCCCCTGAACATCCCATCTATGCATTTAAGGATATTGAAGAATTTTTCCCAGCAATTCTTGAAGTTTTACTTGATAAAGCTTGAGGACAGAAGCTAGTATTTGTGACCCTACAATGTGTAATGCATCTCCCTCTTTCCAAGGGTACTGACACTTGCTGTCAGGCCTCGATGAGTGTAGGCTCAGCAGGTTTCACCTGCATGTGGTACATGTTTGGCATTGCATTGTTTAGGTTTTTAACACTTGTGTAATGATATCTGGTACATTGCTACTGTTCAGCTCTGACGTGTCAGGACAGTTCTGTGTGGAAAGAGGTTTTAAAGAAAACTCTTTAGTCAAGGAGTGCAATGTCCCCTCCACAGCATGTTGGGTTTTCGGCCTACAGCACTGTTCTATAGCTTTCAGTAAACCTCTGTCCTCAACCACCCCAAATTTCAGTAAAGCATGTCTTTATTGTCACAATAGTGGTGGCTGGCTCATCTCTACAAACACATAAATAAACACACACAAACTAAAGTTTAATTTTATCTTTCTAGAAGGGAAGTGATGAATTAATCTTCACTGATGTTTGGCTTGCTGACCTTACCCTTGAAGGTGGTAGTACTAAAATGAAGGTAGTAGAAGATGAGCTTTTGGATGTTGTGTATATTATATGTATAAGCAGCACAAAACTTGGCTAACTGGATTTCAGAAGCCTGATCAGCCAAGTTTTGAAGCTGCAAACTGTAATGTAATTTGATAAGAACATACCATCCTCTAACTTCTAACTTCTAGGTGCAGGCATACCTAATCCCACTGAGAGCAGTAACTGGTATGTCACAAGTGGACATTGGATTCTGGATGCTAATTCTGGATGCTGACCAAACCTACACCAGCTGGGTGTACTCAGTTTCTACATCTGCAGTGCTAGGGGGGCTTTCTCAGCTGCAGACCTTCTGTCTGTGCTTTCCTTGATTTTCCAGGCCCAGGAGTGCTGGTGGCTGAGTTTGCCAGGGCAGAATCTGCAGTTCTCCTTGCCCCAATTACTTATACATGAACTTTTCATGCCAGGGGGTTACAGGTCTCAGTTTCAATCCCTGATTAAACCTGGCAAAGTGACAGAGAAGAAAGAAACCTAAATTTAATTTGAATTTGCTGACTACTAATAATCTTCATATATATACATATAAAATATATATATATGAAAACTTAAAATGCAAAAAATTATTTTTATATAAAGCATCAAAGGATAACTGAAATTCTTTTAGTCTGGCTTTTGCTTTTTCTCCAAGTCAGAACCCCAGAGCTTTAAGGATGAGTCCTTCCTGTCCACTCTGCAGCCACTTCTGGGAGGTGTGATATTGCTCTATTTACTTGGGTACTTTCTGTGCACAGTCAGGGACTGAACGCTCTGGCCAGCAATGAGCTTTGGTTTGCTACAGTTTTAAGCAAGGAAAATATAACCGGAATAATCAAGTTTTTGAGAGCAAAAGCTGGGGAACACTGTGTCATGAACAAATAAAAGCTTCCCATTTTTCTTGTTGAAAGGATCAAGTGGGGGGAAAAAAAAGCCAAAGCCTTAGAACAAATGAAACTTTTTACTTATTTCCAAGTAAGGTAATTAAAACCAACAATGAGGTAATGGAAAAGAAAGGATAAGTGTAGGTATTGATTACAAAAATGGCATGGAAAAAAACACACCTACCGTTAATTTTTCAGACATCCAAGATGTGGGAATCTGAGGTTCAATTTCCTCCTCTGTCTGAAAATATTTGAACCCTTTCGCTAAAGAGAAAATGCTCAAATACTCATAGGTATAAAGAGAATGTGACATGGTGTAGGAGGAGTTTATGCATTGCTTCAAATACCAGGTTCAGGGCATGTTTTGGGATCCCATACAATAGGAAAGCTTCAGCTGGAGAGACTGAGAGCACACGACTTATTTCAGAGCATTCAGACATGCTGCTTGTGGGGCTGGATGTCCCAGTGCAAATTCACTTAAGCAAAGAGCAAGACCTAGGCCTTCTGGGTTCTTAGCAAAAGCTCGTGGAGAAGGGATGAGAATGAAACACATGTGATTTCATTTCTTTCTTGCAAATAAATTCATTACAAAAATCAGAACTCTCAGAACTCTCAGAACTTTTCATGCTCAGCTATAGTGTCTTAATGCTTGCTTGTTGTTTTATTTTATTTTTAATTATTATTTTTAACTCTTTACCTCTCTCTGATTGTTTGAGTTAGGGAGGTTTTTTCCACATGAACATGAAATTTTTCCATAAGTTATTCAGAAATGAAGACAAAACGAGCTCTCATGCCAAGCTGGATGTTGGCTAGTTGTGCAACTCTTTCCTTAAACACAGGTCATTTCTGGGAACACCAGGTTTCTACCATTTCAAATTAGCTACAAGGCTTCTGGAATAAAACAGACTGCTGTCTTAAGTGTTATAATTCACTTATAAACATGCATAATACTTTTGCAGGAGACAAAAAAAAAAAAAGCAATATGTCTCTTTGTCACATTATAGAGGACCCTATAAAACTTCAATGGTAATATCAGGGCTGCCAGAAAGTCCCAAGCAAGTGAAATTTCATGGTTTGGGGTTTTGGGATGATGGTTACTAGGGCTGATATTCTCAGGCATGTCTGCTAGTTGTTGCTTGAAGCCTTTTACTCATTCATTGACTAAACACAGCATGAGTCATTAACCTTTATATTTACACTCACACACACACGTATGTACACACACATACATACACGCTACCCTGAATAGCTGGGCTTCTCAAAACTTTTAAGCTCTAAACATTAATAATTAATTCACTCTGGCAGCTACAACCACACCATTTCCTTCTAAGTCTTTCACAACATCTAAATACCTCCTCCTCGCCTTTCTCATCAATGGGAATTGTTCTCTGGGCACACCCACCCGCCAGCACACACGCACGCTCACACACGCATACGCAAACACACAGAGAGTAAACTGAAAATGGCAAATATGCCATTCAAGAAGGCTGTCATGGAAATAAATTTCCAGGGCACCGAGCAAGTCATTGTATACTGAAAAAACAAAAGGTTGCGCTTTTACGTCGGCAGCGATGGCCCGGCTCTCTTTGCTCCCTTGAGACAAACAAACAGACACTAAAAGTGAGTAAGTCAGAGAAGAAAGTGCAATAACTGCAATAACTTGTGAAATATTTGTCGATTCAACTCTTTCATTAGAGAAAGTAATTACTTTAATTACTTTAAAATGTGGAAATACTTTTCTTCGTGAAAAAATAGGCACCTGACCAGCTCTGATAAGAGTCAGGTGAGTTCTTAGATCAAACCTTCAAGTATCTTGTTGAACCTAAGACAACAATGCATATTCAGCATAGATTACAAACCACAGATTTAAAGGTATTTGGGTGCTTAATTCTCATATTGCCAGGGACTCATATACTTTAAAAAAAATTGTTTTCAACTGAGATTAAAAGTCTAAAATAACTTCTAAAAAAGTCATATGTTGCCCTGAAGAATGTAACCCTGCTAATTTTAGCAAAATTCCTCAACAGCTCCAAGGGTATTTGGTTTTCCTGCCTATAGGAGCCATATAGCATACTTGCATAATCAAGAGTTATAAAGCACACACCACATACAAAGAAGATCCAAGGAGAAGAGGAACACGAGGGCTGGTCCCAGGAGAAAGGAGATCACTTTGACCCAAGGGTCTCATTGCTTCTCTGTGGGATGTGGAAAGGACATGAAAGGCTGGTGCTGGAGCCTGCAGCTTCCTCCTCACTCCAGGGTCCGGACTGCCCTCTGGTCTCAGCTCCTGCCCAATTTCAAGCCTTTAGCATTGTTCTCACATGGACATCTTCTTCAAGCTGCTTGTGAGCCATGTGTAATTGGCCACCCATGTTCAGGTGCTGAGAGACAGACAGAAAGAGAGAGGCAATAAGTCTCCTTCAGTGGGTACCTCATCCTAACCGTCTCCATTTAGTGTCTAGAGTGAGCGGCCTTACGAGGCTGTGGTTAGCCTGTGTAATAATTTCCTCTATTTTATTAGCTCGGGTTCCTCATTCTTTTTTAACTGGTAAATGTATTCAAAGGAGGAAGATGGCAGTTGCATAGAGGAAAGCTGCACTATGTTTTATCCTTCATTATTGGTGTTGTAGATTTATACTTGAACATTAATAATTGCTGTTGTTTATTGTTTCTTTGCAAAATAAAGACAACCCTTTCCTGTCTCACAGGGATGCCGTACCATCTAATGAATTTTTGTGTTATATTTTCAGCTATAGGTTGAAATGCTGTGCATAATGGACAAAGATAGCACTTCCAATCATTTTTCTGGGATAGTGAATGTTCTTATGGACCCTAGTTCGAAGAGCACTGTAGGGCTACAGTGGTGAGTGAACAGACACCGAAGGTGCATCTGCACATGAGGACAGAGGGAAACCAGATGTTATTCCTTGTGTCTTTCTTTAATGGGTCACAATGTATACATTATTGTAGACTGCAGTTTCTCTCACCACAATGCATTTCCTCTGGTTATTATTCTTATAGTTAGTTGATAGATGAAGGGAAACACAGTATCTTCTTACTCTGTCTAACATCTAGTCTGTGCATCACCATGGATTCACACCATACACCTACTCTCTTTTTCACTTGTTATGTTAGGTAGCTACTTACGTCTACTCTAAGAATTAGCTCTGATCTTAGGGATCAGAGAGAGCAGTGTTTATTTCTAAATAGGATTGAGGAATTTGACAGCCATTAAGAACATCTGTAGCTATGCTTTTGTCCCCTTCCTGACACACAAATTTCTGCTGCCTGTGATTGCCCGGAGGGACAGGAAAGCTTCCATGGCACACACCCAGTTCACATCTGGTCAGATAAGTTTCAGCACTTTCACTATGTTGGCCACAGCAAGAGACGTGAAGACTGATAGGCAATTTCTGTAATTGCATGTTTCTGTGGAACTATTAGCCAGCGAGTAGGATTCCTGCTGTTACGAATATAACAGGGGGAAGAAGTGTGCTGTCAAAATGAATTAAACACAGCTCTGGTTTAATTAACAAAGTGGGACTGCACTGCAACTATCCAAGTCACTTTACTGAATACACACTTTAAGTTGCACGATCTAAAATAGGAAAAGGCCCCCTTCACTTGTGCAAATGAATGTTCAGGTCCCAGCTGGAAAGAGCAGAAGCACTCTGCCTCTGCCAGACAGCTCAGAGACCGTATTATACTCATCCTCACCTTCAGCGCACAAACAAGGGCAACAAAGATGCCTTGAGCAGGGAGCTCACTGCTGCTGGTCATGCTTACCCCTAAAGCCTTGACCGCAGAGGCATGGAGCCTCTATAGGAAGTCTCTCAGGGAGGGCACAGGCATTAGTGGCTGTTGGGAAAAAATCTAGTCCTGACATGGAAAAAAAGCATTAAGAATGCACCTGTGCAACCCTGCATTTGCCTGTGCCCTGCCCATTGCTGCCTTCTGTTTCATTACCACATGCCTACCTGAAACTTTGGTTTTTATTCTTCATTGGGAATCAAAGACAGACTGCATACATCGAATATTTATATAGGAGTTTGCCTAAGACTTGAATTCAGTGTATGGGATGTGTGGGGGATAAGTTTTTCGCTAATAATTTACTCTGACATGCTCTGATTTTATAACATGGACAGTGTTTTGTATTGCACTCTAGCAGGTAGTGTGTAATTCAAGGATAGTAAGCATGCATTTTGCTCCCCTTTTGCATTCTTCAGCTTGCTTTGCTATCATTACTCAGAAAGCTGAATAGCAAAATGGAGGCGATGCATAAAAAGCAGGAAAAGTGACAATATTCATTGATGGAATGATAGGGAGCTCAAGCTGGCAAGGAAAAGGGTCTGATGAAGTGAAGCATTGGTCATGTGAGCAATTCAGATTAAAGTAAATTCAGCCCTTCCTTCTTTAGTTCACTACTTCGTGGAGAGCAATTAAGGAGGCACAGTGCGCAAACATTCCTGAGTATTATCCATCACCTGGCTAATCTGCCTGCCAACCTGCCCAGCTGTACCTTTCCACTAGCTGTTTTCTCTTTCTACCCACCCTCTCTACCCTGATTAGATCCCTTGTTTAGTGGGATGGAGAGGAAAGAAGAAGGAAGGAACAACGGAAGAAAACAACCTAATAAGATAAAAAAATCAAGGATCAGTGCCATATTTCCCTAACAGAGTGCAGATGTGTTAATTTACAGGTAGGGCTGATGATGACTTTTCACAGCTGTCGCGTTTTTATCACCATCATCACAAAAGTTAATCTCAATGTTTCCATTTGTAGAAATGTCTTCCTGATTTTCTATTTTAGTACATCCTCATCTATTCTAGGACTCATTTTTCAGGACAGGAATTTTTTTAGGTCATTAATGAATCAGGAAATACCATCAGCAGCATTAGAAACCAACTCTGTGGGTATTAGATATGAATTTTCCTGAAGTATCTGATACTGGCTGCTGCCTGGGTAAGAATGATTCGTTTCAGTTTGGCAACTTTTGAAATCTTTCTGTTTTCATTATGGCATACTATCTTCACCATTTGTTTTCCTCACTTTACACCCAACCAGGTTATCTGAGACAATAAATAGGAAATGGTTACTATTCAACTACAAATTCGAAAATACTCTCAGACTTGAAGCACGGTGGGTATAAGGGATCTGAAAGGAATAAGAGGAGGCTCAGATGCACAAATAGTTATGTCAGTATACTCCCACACCTCAGAGAAGCATCTAGTTATGTAGAATATCTCTTTATAGACACACTCACTTCCATTCCACAGACATCTGATAGCATCCTACATTTTAGCATAGGAAATAACACAAATGAGTGTTACAAACAATAAGAGAAATAGAAGGATGACAAGCATACATTTCTAACAACGCGAGTTAATGTAGATAAAATGTAGCAATTCAAATCAAGCTTAATTTCATATTGACTAATTAATAACAGGAATCCCCACTGCCATTATAGGCTCGCAGCTTCCCCCGGGGTGAGGTAGAAGGTCCAAAGAAAAGGGTTCAGGGGGGAGCTGGCAGCTTTGTGAGCAACACTGGGAACATGTTCCTTGTGCTTCTCAAAATGGGAGAAGAAAAAACAAGGACAACAAAGATGACTTACCAGCACAGCACCGATAAGGCAGGGACTAAAAATTTTTATTTGCTTGGATTTATTTCTCCTATGGCTCTGCCAGTCAACTCGTACTGCCTGTGTGCCAAAAGCAACTTCCCTGTGTTCCAGGTGGAGCCCCTGAGCCTTGTTTACCACAGTACACATGTAGCTGGACTCCACTGGCAGCTTCCTCCATGACCCACAGCTATCAAGGAACTCTTCACCCCAGGTCCTACTATTAATAAAGCAATGAGGAGTCAGTATGCAGTACTATTTCTCATCTGCCCTTCTGAACTCTGAACCAGCGTTTACTCTTCCCTGTCTTGCAGAACTTCACCCAGGTCTGGTTAATCCCTTCTTACTTTACCCATATATCTCTGTCACTTCCTGTCACTCTTTTGTTAGCCCAAAGATTCTACTAGCCTGTATAGAAATGGGACTTGATAATTGATTTAGGATTAAGGAAGTTTGATTGTAAGTACTTTTTGCCAGGTATTTTAGGAGATTCTTGGGGTCTGATACTCTACAAAATCTCAGCAACAATTAATTTTAAAGTGTTAGAGTATCTTGTTTCCAAAGAAATGCATCAAAAGAGCAAAACAAAATAAAAATCTCATATTGATTATCATCACACAATAAGTGTAAAAAGATACATAAAACTTGATTATTCGTGCTTAATGATTGAAGTAGATAAAACTCTTAATTTATGCTCCTTCTAATCCCTCAGGTTGTGAGGAACAAAGTTAGACGTGATCACACAGCTGAACCTCCGGCAAATGCCTTGTGATGATTCATTGATGCTTATCCAACTGGAAGATACAAAGTAGTGAAGGGGAAATGCCAGACACCAAGTTGGGAAATTTTTGTTTCCTTTTTTAATAACTATAATTCTATGTCAAAGATTTGCTTTTAAAATATGTGTTATTATGTGCAAAGGTTTTTTACATTATCTCCTAAAAAGAGGAAACAGAATTGATTTAAACAACAGCCCTTTGTCACACTTGGATGGAGTAACAAAATCTAGTCCTTTTTTTTTTCACTTTGTTCAGTTCCAAAAATATCATTTAAGAAGACATGAATGAACTGAAAAAAAACCAAACCTCATAGATCCAATGGGATAAGTTTACTGTCCCAAATTACTTAGATTATTTTTGTTCAAATTTCAGTACTATAGGACTCTTGGGAAGCATCTTCTTGGACCATATACTGCCAAATAAAAAAAAAAGATTAAAAAAAAAGGCCCATATAACTAGGAAGGTAGCTTTGCCATCAACCTTGGTCTTTTTGGATACAGTAGGAGGCATCCAGATGCAATACAACATAGTAGGTTCAGAGAAGACAGCATACAAGTGATGTCCATATTACTGACCCATAGATGCTTCCAAGTTCCCCGGTCAAAATAACAACTTTTATATTGGGGTGGGTCAAATGTAAAAAAGCATCCCAATACTAGAATTCCTCAGAAGAAAAAGTAGGCATGGAAGCTAAACCAGAGATCCTATATGCAATGCACCAATCTACAGTGCCACATCTCAGCTACCAGGCCAGGACACCAGTGTAAAAATCTTAGCTTGTCTCTCCTCACCCTCGGAAGGCTGAGAAGAGAGTGCGAGAGGGAGAGAGTGTCTACATCGACACTGTGGCTTGAAACAGTCCTGCAGTTTGGAAGAGACTCCTCTATTTCCTTCTGTTCCAGCATCTTGGTTCAGGTGGCAGAGTAATTTTGGTGTCCACAAGTTAAATTCCCCTTGGAGGAAACTAAAATGAAATCGTCACGTCAGATGTACTCCAATGCTCCATGGAGAAAGTGGGTTTCAAGTCAGGGTGTAGGCCACATTGCCACTAGGTGTTACATGAAATATCTATGCTGTGAAGCAGCATTTGACCTTTCCACAGATCTCACAACACCATAAAGTGGCTCTCCTGCCATGCAAAAGAACGAGTGCTATCTCTGCTTTTTTATTTATCAACAATTGCTGTGCCTCAGCTGTTTTTGCAAATGACCCTTGTTTTTCACAGAGGCATCTCTGGGTTTGCTACCCTCCGTCCTCGGTTACCAGCTCAACCTTGTCCCTGTTTCCTTTTACAACTTGTAATTTTTGTCTTGTCTGTCAAAGTATCAGACACCTGCCCATTCTCCTAGAAAATTCACAGATTTGAGGAAATTACATCTTTCATAAAACTGTGAGATAAACAAGCTGAAAAATGCTTTGGCAGTTCAATAGCACAGTATCAGCATTTTGCTAGAAATTTTTCATGAAATTCAAGAAGAGAAAGGTGGTTTTTCTGAAGAAAATAATCTCACTGTGGAGACAGGAGAAGATAGAATCATAGAACCATAGAATAGTTTGGGTTGTCAGGGACCTTTAAAGGTCATCTAGTCCAACCCTCCTGCGATAAACAGGGACATCTTCAACTAGATTAGGTTGCTCAGAGCACCATTCAACCTGTGACCTGTGTCTATTACAGACAACTTTAAAAGTTCTGCAATTGGAAGTTCACCACAAAGTTGGCTGCTTGTTTGAACTTCCACAGCCCTGGGTCACAGTACCACCAGGCCAGTACTGACCTAGGGAGCCCTACTGTAAACCCCATAGACAGCATGTGAGGGCTCCTGCTTTGGCCACTCCCACCATGACCTGCAACAGTCACCTTCCATCCAGGTAAATTCAAGCATGGGTAAGAGTACAGTTTCATACTCATGTCTCTAGACTGGGAAGAGGTGTGAACCTCTAGCAGCTGTATTACAGCTTTGTATTTAGAGTTGTGGTTTAGCATATTGATGGTCTGACCACTTCTGCAAACTGTTCTCCAGGGGTTATAAACTGTAAGAGAATTTTTCTATGTAGCAACTGTCTACATCTGAAACCACTCATCCAATCCCACCCAGCAGGATTGTTTAGCTCAGTCCAGGGATCCAGGCAAGCTGGAAATATTGCACACCATTGTGATTCATTCTTCTTAGCCTTCTGTGGACTGAACTCTTGCATGGTCACTTCCCCTTCCTTTATGCATTGGATTATTATCTGAAGATGCAGTGAAGATGCTCTGTGCACAATAACACTATTGGTCCCATTTCTGCTCTCAACCATGAGACTGAAAAATAGGTGCTGAAAAGCTTCAGGACTTTACTGAAGTAGCAGCTGGCTACCACTCCAGTGCATCTTTTGTTCCACATTCTCACACCAAAGAAGAAGCTGCATGGTTCTGCATGTTTGTGCATGCCTGCCTCCTTTCAGGTCTTCCCATGGTTGTCCCTGTCTTTTCATAGAAAACCATTATGGTACCAAATAGTCAATGAGAATTTTAGAGAAATTGTGCTTCCAGGAACATAGCATCTGGGGTAGAGAGGTAGTTTTGTTTCCTAGTTTAGCAGGCAACCTGTAAACAGATGATAGTCTGTGGGTCCTGTATTCCTGGAAGAAAAATGAAGAGCCAAAAGGGTTCTCCATCATATTTGCACACACACCATCACTTTTAATGGATGTCCACAATGTGGTGTCTCATGACCTGGAGAGAGATGGAAAAGTGACTTTAAGTTGGCATCAGCAGCAACTCCAGGAGTATGGTTACTGGAGGGAATGCCCAGTCAGGTTCTGCACAGCCCCTCTAACACACAGCCCCGGACCATTCCTCAGTCTGACAGGTGGTAGCAAGGCATCCAGCAGTTTTTGACAAATCCTGAGGGGATGCCCTCACTGCAATCAAAACCTTCTACTGCCTCTGGGAGCCAGAATTTCTTGGCTCAATATATACACATTCCAGGAAATGAAAGCAAAATAAGAGATCATCGTGAGCTCAGAGAAATCTTGTGACATAGGAGTGACACAGGAGGAGAACCTTGCTGCTGAGTGCTCCCTTCCCACTCTTCAGGGCCAGGACCACACCAATATTTACTGATTGTCCCATTCCCCAGGCAGCTTCAACTAACAGAGCCTTCAACAATCTACCCTCCCACCGCTGTGTCTGCTGCCAGCTCCCTGCAGCTCCACATGCAAGCAAACCACCCTCAAGGCCCTATTTGCTGAGAAGCAAAAAACACCCACCCACCACAGCCCCTTTTACCCAAGCTACACGTGTGTTCTGGCTGCTACATCCCCCACAAGCAAAAGACACCACAAAAGACCTGTGAGGGCAGGAGACTCACCTTGAAGAAGGTGGGGGTGGTTTTCCGAGAGGTACTGAGTCAAAGCACATACTGATGCAGGAAAAGTCAGTGGTGGCAGAGAGAGGTAGTGAAGACTTAGTTAAAATACCCATCTTGGCTGAAAAGGGATAGTGTGTTGTGTGCTATCAGTGAGCAGCTGAAACAACCCCTAGGGCTATAGAAATCCCCTGTAGCCTCTCCTGGAGAAAGACTAAGCAGAAAGACATTTCTGGATTTTTTTTTTCAGTTTAAAACTTTCTGATTTCCATTATAGAACCATAGAATGGTTAGAGTTGGAAGGGACGTTAAAAATCATCAGGTTCCAACCCCCCTGCCATGGTCAGGGACACCTCCCTCTAGACCACGTTGCTCAAAGCCTCATCCAGCCTGGCCTGGAACACTTCCAGGGATGGGACATCCAAAGCTTCACTGCACAACCTGTCCCAGTGTCTCACCACCCTCACAGTAAAGAATTTCTTCCTGATAGCCAATTTAAATCTACCCCCTTTCAATTTAAAACCATTACCCCTCATCCTATCACTACACTCCCTGACAGAGTCCCTCCCCCTCTCTCCTGTAGGCCCCCTTCAGGTACTGGAATGTTGTTATAAGGTCTCCCTGAAGCCTTCTCCTCTCCAGGCTGAACAAGTCCAGCTCTCAGCCTGCCTTCATAGGAGAGATGCTCCATCCCTCTGATCATCTTCATGGCACTCTGCTGGACCTGTTCCAACAGGTCCATGTCCTTCCTGTGCTGAAGACTCCAAAAATGGACACACTACTCCAGGTGGGGTCTCACAATAGCATGGCAGAGGTGCAGAATCACCTCCCTTGACCCGCTGACCACAATTCTTTTGATGCAGGCCAGGATGTGGTTAGCTTTCTGGGCCGCCAGCACACACTGCCAGCACATGTTGAGCTTCTCATCTATTCATTATGAAGTTTCCTTTTTGAAAAAGATGAGAACATTTTAACATCTTGCCTCAGATTCTCTCCATCAGTAAAGGAACAGATAGCATCCCAAACATGCATGTCTTCCTGGGTGTTTTGTGTGCAGAGTACAACAGGTTTGTGCAGCTTTTCTGAAGAAATTTTTCCTTAGAGTTTCAGTCCAAAATATGTTCTCCCACAACCCTGCAGCAAAGGATCATTCCCATCCTCCATGGTGTAGTCCTCAACACAGACTCATGAACCAGTGATGCGTGGATATGCAGCATCTCTATAGGGCTTTAGTACTGTGAATGATCCTCATTCAGCTTTCGCAGAGGGAGGCAGCACCCCAATGACTTCATGGCTAGGGCTGCAGAAGGCATGAGTATCCTGACTCTTTTTGATAAACTCTATCAAGACACCTTGGCCTGCCTTGGGCCTGAGCAACAAGTGGTTATAGCCCTTGCAGTTTAGCTGATTGTAGCCGGCATGCACTGAAGTGGATGAGAATGAAGGACCCTATCCCTCTCCCCCATGACACACACAGTTCTGCAAATCCTGGATTGCAAAAATCTGAAAGATTTTGCCAATGTCACCTATTTGCACTATATGTAGGAAGCAGGTGTGAAGAATGGTCTTGGAGAACTTCACTGCACCCTGCCCATGGTGGACTTGACCACCCAACACTGGTTAGCCGCAGAACAAGCTTTGATGTTTGTACAGCTGCTTCTGAATATAGATATCAGCTTGCAAAATTTCGTGTCAGGATGATAAGGTTCTCACACTGGCTCACAAGAGCTGCACACCCACTGCTGGTCATCTCAGTGGTGATGCAGTCCCAGTAGTCTCAACTCAGCGTCAAATTTGCCCAAATAAAGTAATCAGAACAGACACAGAAATCCACGGTGCAAGTGTCAGTTCACTCTGGCTTGTCCTGCTAGGACACCTATTAAGCCACAGGATTCACTCCTTGCCTGCAGCACAGTGCAGCAGACATCATGCAGCCTATGAAGAGGGCAGTGGATGGAGCTGCAGGTGGTGTCATACAGAGATAGCAGGAGCAAGGACCAGAAGCGGTACTTTCACATGCTTGACTTGCACAGATAACAGCAGTGAGGAAACTGCTGTGAGCAGTGGCATGAATCTGCGTGAGGCAGATGGACAGTGTGGCTCTTCCTAGAGGAACCTGAGATTCATGAAGAAAAGGTCCGAAGCACAGATTTCCTTTAGAAAGCTTTGAACCATATGTGCAGGGGCGGCGGGGAAGGGGAGGGGCATTCAACCAGAATAAATCATATCCCAAGTAAACTCCAAACTGCCCGTAAAGGATGTAACACAGGAGTCTCAGCAGCGACTGCTTCTATCAATCCAGTCTTATTACTGAAATTAATTTGGTAACATAACCACACTTTGACTCCAGTCCATCAGCACAGTGCAAAGAGAAGGCCTATTTAAGCATTCAGGTATACTTGTATGGGAAGAGGTAGGTATAAACTGGCTATTAGTAAATTTTATCTGCAGATTAGGAAATTCTACAGTGCAGTGAGATCCTGGAACAGGTTTCCAGTAGGAGCTATGGCAACAAATAACTATTGCTGGCTGGAGCTGAACAGGCAAAGAGAGATAGTAGTTGTGATTGAATGTTACAGCATGAGATTGAATTATGAAGCTCGGGCAGACTCCTTCAGGTCTGCAGTGCCATGTACAGCTGAGAAAATCCCAAGGTCCACTTTGGAGCCCTCCATTCTGGGCCATGGCAATAGAGGTACTTAAGGGAAGCAAGTAAACCCATCACCCTTCAGATACCTAGGAAGTCAGGCCCCAGGTCTTAGACAACACAAGTAGCAGGAGGCTTTGATAGTCTCTGGAAAATGCTTGTGCACTCTGCAGTTCAGATGATAGTTAGCTACTGCAAAGTGCCACTGCAACTTTGTCCTCTCTGCTAGCTTATGGTGTTGGTAGACTACAAGGGGGAGAACAAAGCAGGAGTAGACAGATCAGTTGTGTCTCTGTCTATAATCAGAATCTCTTAATAGTTGACAGAAGAACAGTTTCATGAGTGAGTCTGATGAGTTGTTTGTGAAAGCATTTATGTGATACAGTTTATTTTTACGTCCTCCAAATCAGTGGGAAAATCTTCCATTGACTCTAAGAGGTTTTGGTGCAATCCCAGCACAAGTGCGTGCACTAAAAAGGAAAACAAAGAGTAAACACCCTCAGATCTTTGTTTATTACTGTTACTTTTACTTTTCCAGCATATATCTAATTAAAATTATATAAATGATGCATATCTTTATTGTGCACATTTTTAAGGCAAATGGTTTTCCATTTTCATTTGTCTTCATTTCCTGAGAGTTGACAAAAGGAAATATATCCACACTAGGCCAGGTTTTCCTAACTTAGCAAGAGTAACTGACACGAATACCTGAGACCACTGCCCTGCTTCATGCATTTTCAATAGGATGTTAAGTCTTCTCTTGGCCATGCTATTTGAGATCATAGGACTTCTACCTGGCTTGTTTCAAAGCAGCTTCTTACAAGCAGCATCTTAACTGTCTTAACTTAAAAAATGTACTTGACATCTGTCTAGATTTATTGAGTCACGGACAAAGGAAGACCATTGTATCATCTAATCCCATCTTTTGTAGATATGTGTACATAGGTTACAGAGATACTGCTTGACAGGAAACCTTCCAGTTGTACTTCATTCTCTTTCATTTTATCATTTTTGTCAATAGCCCATGCACTGCAGAATTAGCTCTCTTCACATGCATGTTATTAACATCTTTCCAGTTTAAGCCTTTGGGTCTAATCTTGCAAAATCTTCCCACATACTTCTTACTCAGAGCTATCTTATTTAAGAAATGAGAATATTTTCATTGGCAGAATTGGTCCAAAGATTTTACATTAGTTCTTTAAGACGGTTTTCTGTTAATTAGAGAGGAAAGAGCTCCATCTAGCTGTTTTTGGTCCAAAGGTGGAGGCTGGCATGAATTTATGCCAAAAGAACATAGAAATATTAAGAGAAGGACAGAACATAACCAGTTCTGACATCTCATAACTCTGTTTTGGAAAACAACCACCTCTCTCCCGACACTTTATCAGTAGTGCATTAATAGCAAAGCAATACGAGGACTAATAAATAAAGCCATTTAAGAAGGTATTTGGAGGCAAGGGGAATCTTTCCAACCACAAATGCACATAATTTGCTTACATTTTAAGACATAATTATCCCCAGAAGAAAATGTACAATGAATTGGAGCAAATCAGTCTACAGCTCATTTTGTTTGCCATCTTTTGTTGCATCACCTATTCTGCACTAATAAATAAACGTTGACTGCACAGTGAATAGTTTTCAAATGATTCAGCAGAAGTTATTAATGATTCATTATTATTTCTATTGCAGAAGTGCCTGAAGGTCCCAGTGGGGAACTGAAACCCCACTGTACAAACAAATAAGGGCAGAGCTGGTCTATTTGTGTGGGGCCGGGACTGGAGCTCATGCACACAAGCCCAGTCTGACTTTAAACTAGCAGGAGTGCTGTTACTACGTAGCTATGGCTACAAGTCACTGCTTGGGTTGTGCAAGCCCCCTGAGAAGAAGCTGAACAAATACCTGGAAACACGGCCTGGACTGGATTCTCTGCTGCCTCAGCTATTTCTGGGACCACATCCGAGGCAGCTACTTCAAAGCATGTTCAGATACACCTGTACAACTTGCAGTGATATCTCCCACTTCAGTTTCTCTGACAGATGATCATATTGACTGGTCAACAGCCAGAGCAACTGAAGATGTTATGAGTCTCCCCTGTTCTATAGCTGCTTTTTCTTCTGCTGAGATAGATAGATAGATAGATAGAGAGAGAGAGAGAGAGAGAGAGAGAGAGAGAGAGAGAGTTCCATCACCACCATTGTCACGGAGGAAATCAGGCAAAAAAGGCATGTGCTTTGCACTTTGGCACCTTCATGTGAATCCACTGCCATCAGCAGATTAAGTGTGAAGTGGAACAGCCAAGGTGCAGGCACAAGTTCTGCTCTGCTCTCCTTCTTCAGGGTAATAACTTCATGCAGGTGGTTAGTGGTGGTGACATCCAAAGTGATCCCAGTAGCCTGCTTCTCTGGTTATCTGCCAGAGACCTTCAATAACAGGGGAGTTAAGCAGTAAATCAGGAAAGAAAGAGTGGCTTTTACCAAAATAACCTTTGGAGGCAAAGCCTATATTGTAGGCAACACAGAATGTTGGTCTCAGAACTTGTAAGAAAATATTTGTGCAAATATTTTAACAATATTATTGAATAAACCCTACTTTGAATTTATTAATGAATAAACTCTGCTGGAGAGTTTATCTGTAGTTCCAATCAGGCTGACAGAAGCAGTCCATTCCTGCACTTTGCCAATACCTGTTGACCAACCTCAAAGGAAATAAAAATGCAGTTGCCATTATCAGTGTTCCAGAGCATTAAGCAAGCACTCACTTTTTTCCCTGGGTATTTATACACCCACAAATTGCTGTCATCCATGCAGCTGCTGAAGATAGTAAAAAAAAAACAATAACTGTGAATGCAAGTGTTTCAGCACTGAGATATAAGACAACACAGACAGTACCAGGGCAAGCTCCTAATAGCACAGGAAGGCCGAGATGGCAAGGATTACTCATCTGCTAACAAGGCATACTTTTAGAGAAAAGAGTTTTCTAAGCTTCAGCACAGTAAGATTCACTTCAGCTTTGTGAAGCAGCGGATGGATACAGCTGGAAGGCAGTGAGTGACTTGAGGCTAACCTATGGAACTCAGCCAAGGAAACCTCAGGGGAAGACTCTCCAGGTTTTAGTGACTTTGCTTATTTACCTCTGAAAAAATAAAAAAAAGCAGATCAAGTCTTCAGCTGGTCCTCACTGAATTTTGAGGGTATTGTAGACCCTTGTTTGTAGACCCTTGTTTGCCATGCAGCTTATTTCCCACATAATTGCATTTAAACTTTGCTCCTAAAGTTAGATTTCCAACAACACAACTATCTTGCTCCTCTTTAGCATAGGAATTATCTATTTTCCTTTATCACAATGAGTGGAAACCTTCAGAGATTGAGAACCAAGTTACAAAAAAAGATACTAAAAGACTGTATAACCATTAAGCAAAATTTCAAGGGCCTTCTATTTAGTCTCTCTGTAAGGAATATTATCTTCATTAGACTCTGTCCTGGTCAATTCTCTGTCCAGTGGAAGTACAATGAAATCTGGCTTTGTGTAAGGGTGTCCATACTAAAATGTCATAGACAGAGCTTTACATAAAGTTTTACATTAAAGAGTTTTCTGCTGCTTCTTGAAAGCAACTAAAAGATTGAAACTGTACACAGGGATCATACAACTGATCTTACTGTCACTTTGGTATAGGTTGGAAATTGCTAAGAAGCGTTTGGTAGTTTATATGCGAATTCTCCCTTGGCGGTATTCATACGCTTCATGTAGGCCAGAAGAAATGGAATTTAAATCATAAAAGAAACATCCTGGTTTATACGAGATGGGTTTCCATGGCATCTGGATGCCACAGGGATAAATTATATCCACTTTGGTGCTTTCTAATATACATTCAGAACAGCACCAGTGTTATTCTGTTTCCCATATATGTCCTGTTTGAAGCATGAATGGCGACCCTATGAAGAACACTGCTATTGCTCCCTCCTCCTGCCCCCCAAAACTGCAGCTGGGAGGAGGCTGCTCATCATACAAAACACGCCTGTATAACTCTTACAAGTCTCTTGCTACTTGCAGTTTATATGCAAGTGATGGGTTATGAAATTGTTTCAAAAAAAAAAAAGGAACTGGCTTTCCTGAGTTAAACCAGAGTTACTTCTCACATCCTGAAGCCACTTACTCCTTTGCTGTGTTGCTGAAATGTTTTAGACAACGTTGTATTTCTAGATAGTAGGTTTTGCTCTGGTAAATTTCATTCTATTCTGACCAATATGCATGCAAAATAATGTCCTGCTTAATAGCAGTGTTACTGATTTCCCCTGCCACACTCCTTTTGCCATTGGCTTCTATTTAAAAGAAATTGTGGACATACTTTTAACTGTGTTGTTAAATTTCATTAGATTCATGTGAGTAAATCTGTAAACTGCAAGTAAACCTGTAAAGTGAGGACTTACAGAATGGAACTCGCTTCCATTTTTATAGTTATTTCGAATGCTCTAAACAAATTTTATTGATCTTCATTCATGTTACGCTGTATCTGGCAGGGTTTTCAACTTCTAGGCTGAATTAAATGCATCTTTGCATGCATTTGCCTTTGAAAGCAGATAGTCAGCATGGAAAGACAGGCCCTAGGTACAGTGTCTCTTACAAATTTAGCAAAGTATCTTTATAAAATGAGTGATTCCAAATATCATGAGGAACAAGTGCAACTTTAAATCTTTAACTCAAGAATGATCAAAGTTGTGCTAAATTCTATGACAATCCTAAATCTTGAAGAACTCTTGTGAAAAGTTTGGCTCTTTGGAATCCATTTTCGTCTTCCATTGCGTTACTGAGTTTTTATAAGTATACAAACTTTTATAGCCATCTGCATCATCCAAACAGTTACAGTTATGAACTAAATCTTCAAATGGGAGTATCCCTTTAAGCTGGCACACTACTCACCCAAAAAGCACGCTTAGTTTGAAGGGAGCCCTTTGGCTTCATGGCAGCGATATAAGGTTCTTATGCCCAACATGGATCACAGAGCAGATGGAGGTTGTGTGAGTCATGCTTGTATACACCTGGGAATTTTGGAGGGTCCAGAAATGTAGAGGAGGACAGAAGATGTGGCAGATGGATGCAAGGTCTCAAAAACCTGGAAGCATATGTACAGACATAGCTAAGACAACCATGGGCTATTTGGGGAAGGGTCTTTTTCTTATATTCTGGGATGTATGCACCTTGTTCAGTTGTCTCCTCCAAGACTCAGTCCTGAACATCTTCCTTACCTTTGTTTCAAACCTAGCGCAGATGAGGCCTCTCCCCCTCAGATGCAGCTGGAGGAAACAAGGATGATGACAGAAGTCTCTTCTCCCTGTCCAGAAACTCCAAAGGTAGGGGTTAGCTCCGGAGCGTGGGAGTCCCAAGGCTGAAGGTACTCAGCTCTGACCAAAATCAGTCCACAGGGGTACAGCAACTACAGATTCACTCGGAGGCACCATGTAGGAAGAAGAGTAACTCACATTTTAATTTGTAACAAGGGCACTCAGCTGTCTACTGGTACATACCAGAGCTGTAAGGCTCAGATTAGCTCCCAGATGGCCTCACTCACAGAGACAAGTGAGTATCCTTCTCCAGTCTGCCCTCTCATTTCTATCTCCTTTCTCTCTCACTCACGGACTCACTCATGGAGGGGTCACTCACGGACCCCTTTTCAAGAAGATCCACAGGAGCCTTACAGCATCCCAAACACAATACAGGAGAAAACAGGAGAAAACAGGGAGGTACACCTCCATATTTCTGTTTTCCTGCAGCCAGCTGGGGTGGCTTTCTGTCCAGGTCATAGCCATGTGCAGCCCCCTCCACTCTGAGATGCTTTCTTCATGAACTGAAGAGAAGGGCCAGATTTGCAGCTGCTGACCCAACTCAAATCTGCTCACTAAAATGGCAAAGTGCACAACCTCTGAGCCCGTTTCACCTCTCAGTGTAACAGTTTGAGAAGTACCATTTGATCATTGTCTTAGTAGTTTCTGTTTTCTTCCCCAGAATCTAAAGTTATATCCTGAGTTTCAGCTAGCAGAGAACTGAAATGACAGACCTATCCTCTAAATATTAACGGGCTGCTAAGAGGAGGCCTTGCCAGTTACCACTATAACTTCTTGGACTCATTTTGCTGTGTGTAATGCATTATCTGCTTCATGATGGCAGTTCCTGAAGAATGGACCCCATTTGTCAGAAAGGCAATATATCACAACGAACATGATATTTAAAACAATTGTAAAACATTGTCTACCTTGCCCATTTCTTTCTGAGGACAACAGCCTCCAACCCCACTATGTCTTGCACTGGCTGTAACTTATCCTAACATACATTAACTTTATGTCCAGTAAAAAATGTCAGAGGTGCAACCCATGATTTTTTGTCCAACAGAGCAAAAATTATCTGGAACTGAATTGGATGTGAGGAACAGTAAAGAGATTTGTTCCTTGAAGAAAAGATGGCAAGGGGGAAAGGCAGCAAGATTAGCAGGGACAATTATGGTTAGAAAAATGTCTATAGTCTTAAAAGGGGAAAAGAAAACATGCTGAACCAAATAGCCCAGTCTCATTCCCTACTTATCATTGATCTTGCTGGAGACCTACTGACAGAAGCTGCTCAGTCAAATGAGATAGCCAAATTAAAATACACTCTTCAAATAGATCTTTACTTCAGTTATTTTAATGTGTTTGGAGCACCCACATAAGCCAATCTGGTAGCCGACTGAAAAGACAACAAGGACATGGTATGCTCCCACTGAATACAACAATGTGGGGTGGTCACAGTTTCCACTGGTGCATTCTGACCTGGAAAATGAGATCTTTCCCCAAGCTACCATGAACGCCTGAAAGTGTACTGAAGAGAGTATGATACCCTACTGTAACAGCTTAGGATGTGAAATCATGTGATCTAGAAAAAAAGAGTTTTCAAAAGATCCTCAACAGATTGCCTGGTTCAACCCCTCCATTCCTTCCCCTGCCCCTCCTCCAGATCTGCTCTTGGTTGAGGGGTTTCTAACTTGCTTTTTAAAATATTTTTTTAAAAATGATTCCAGCACTCTTCCAGCACTTCTCTGGCCATGTGGTTACAGTATATCCCCTAGCATCTCATCTGTCTTTCCCTTATCGCAGTTTAAGATCAATCCTTCTTGCTTTATCAGTCATCGGCTCAGAAAACAGATAAATGTAGCTGCTTTTTAGATATTTGAAAACTATTAAAATTTTCCCTCTCTGTCTGATCCTCTCTAGACTAAACAACCTTGACATCTTCAATCTTCTCTCATGGATTATATTTTCTAGACCTCTACTCATTACTGTTGCTTTTCTCCAGATTCTTTCCAACTGGTTCGCATCTTTCCAGAAGTACAGTGCCAAAAACTGACCTTCCAATATTCAATGTTCAGACTTGGTTTGTATGAATAACCTCCACTTGAATGATAAGCAGTGTCTGAGCCTAATAAGTCAGTAAAATTTGCAGCATAACACAAGGCAGGTTCAGAAATGGAAATGGAAAATATGAGTTTGGTTTTACTTTTAGCAGTACAGAAGTTTCTGGTGTGTGTCTGAATTACCAGTATTTGTGTTTGTATATATACACATGTACACTTTTCTACCAAGTAGTACAAACATTTATAATTGAGGCCATAGTTGCTGTTGGTCTTCCTGTAACTGATCTGGATCTATAAATTAATGTTTGAAAAGATGAAAGATTAACTTCACAGCAATGAAAGCTTTGGCAGATCTCACTAATTGTTCACATATGCAATTATATTCAAGAGGACAGTTTCCATTACAGCTGCCTGAAAGGAATCAACTGTAAGCTATCACACAGTTTTCCTCCCAATCAGCTTATTTTGTCTGGCTGGAGAAAAGAAGCCTCAATTAAATAGCTGGTTCTGGTTTGGTTGAAATTTTGTTTCTTCCAATTAGGATGATATCAATTATCAAAATACAAATTTTCCCCTTCCTAACTTTGGGAAGCAATGAATATCTGTGAATGGTCTAGGAATAATGTAAAGGACCCAAGGCCATCATTTCAACAGCTTAACATGCTTCCCACTGTCAAAGAAGTCAACACATAATGGGTGTGCAGGACTATGTGTACTTTTCCTTTCACGCATAGTGGGTGGAAATTCTCAATTACAAAATTACTGAAATTACATCAGACTGTAACAGTTTGTTCCTTTCACGATTTGTTTTATGAAGTTCTCATTCCTGCTTGTGTGCTGCTTATAGAATGTCAATCTCATTTGTCAGTGTGCTGTTTATGTAATGAATACAGTCTCTCCTTGTATGATTTTGTTTTTGTGGAATAAATTGCTACGCAATAATGTTTTATAGATCAGTAATAGCCACTCATCCTTTAAAGCCTCTTAAGGCTATGGCTGCACTCCACAATGCAGTGCCAACTTCAGATATATGAGCTATCATTAACTGATTTTCAAGAGCCGGTTTGCTAGCGAGCTAGCAAGCTAGCAAATTTGAAAGCAAGTTTGCTTTTCGAACACCAGACCACTGTGCAGCGTAGGCACTCTCTTGAAAGCCTACCCTGAAAACTGGTGCAGGTGGTCTACAGCAATCCTTGAGACTACACCTGAAATACCCTTAGGCACCTTGAGACGGTATGTTAGAAATACTTTCAGCCACCAGATACCTACCTTTGCATCCCTAGTTGCATCAAAAATCCACACACAATCCCAATCTGAAACTATAGAATAATAGGCCTACCAAGAGTTTCAGGGTGGAACCCAGATGTATAGGGTTTGGGGGAAGGGATATGAAGGAAAGTGCCTTCAATACCAGGTCTCTTGCTACAGATCCTTTTTCTTCCAAGAAAGCCACAACATTCCCAAGATCATTGTGCATAAGAAGAAATGTAGACCTTGAGTCTTCATTTACTGGAATATTTACAATCTGCCTGTGAGAAAAGAGAGGAGGGGAAAAAATGTAAACTGGGTTGAAAACTTGAGGTAATAAAGGTTTCTAATCAGAACTACAGCTCATGCTTACAGATAATTTAAAAATTGATAGGATTGCACAGATTGTGCAATACAGTATGGTTATCAATAAGGTTAATTTAAGAATTAAGAGAAAAATTATAGTTGTGGTAAGGTAACTTCTCTACACATGTACAACCCACTCATAATTGAACTTCCCTAATGCAAGATGAAGAAAATATTAGTTTTTGCTTAAATTGCTTCAGACTTTATTCAAAGGAAGCAATCCAAGAAAAAGTAGACACCCTTCTGTTTTTTCATGCATGTCACTGTTTTTAGTTTTTTATGACTTCACCCAAACCCATTATCAGAATTATTCAGGGTAGAGGGAGGGGAACAGAACTATTTCAAGGCATAGGCAGCCAAAGATTATATGGAAAAAAAGGAAACAACACCACTTTCAAAACTTAATTTGTACTTGGACTGTGTTAATAGTCTTCATTTTCTGAGGAAAAGAATAAAAAAAAACAAACAAGAAAATAGACTTGATAAAAATAATCCTTCCAGAAGAAAAAAGCAGGTGTCTTTTATGTGTTAAAGAGAACCTTGTATTTCTCAGGCGCTGTAAGGGAACTCCAGTTCCAGATGCCAGCCTGAGGATAACGGTGCTCAAGCTGGGGTAGATCAAGTCAGTGTTTTTATTGATTTGATAACATTCATGATCACTAAGGTTTAACTGAAATTGGCTCTTAATAACCCTAGTTCCCACGTTACTGCAGCTGTAACCCATGTGAACATAAGTGGAGGTTCACATGTGTCACGATTGACATGCCTGTTAACTATTCATTCTGATAACTATTTACAAAACCAACCTCACATTTAATTCCATTGATACTAGATCTTTGTCCTGGCATTCATGTATGCATACTGTACTTTAGTAAGCACAAAACTCCCAGCAACAACAAAAACTAGAGCCATGAGTGAGCTTTTTTTCCAAAGTGTCAGTTTTGATATGCCTACATAAGCCTTGAAGTTGTGCTTCCAGCAAACATTTCCTGAAAAGTTGTATCTGCCACAGGAAGTGCTAGCCAGCTTCTCCTCCACCCCATGTGAAATTTTAAGTACAATTGTTTGCATATTAACACTTTTCAAAAACATATGAAGGCTAGGGAAATAATAGTTTGGCTTAGACATGAGAAAGATGTAGGCTACTATCAAATCAGAAGTTCCTAAGGAGATCCCAAGAATTAAGGAGCAAATAGTATCCATTCAGAGAATTCTGGGAGTCCCAAGTCTACTGAGCTCAATGCAACTTCAAAAGCCTATTCAAAGTTTTTGATTAAGGACCAGATCAGCAGACGAGGTGCTGGTGGGGAAGGATGTGGGTTGTCATAGTTCCTGCTTGCCCCCTCTTAGACTCCGTTTGTTGCTTTTGCTTTCTCTATGTAAAGAACACAAAAGTAATTATTCCAGAACAGTTTTATTAATCTTCTTATTGGGTTCCATTAAGAATATAGTAATTACATGGGATTATAGTACAACATTAACCCTCTAACAAAAACCCAAACAACCAAACAAACCTGACAAAACCACAAAAACCACAGTTGCATACCCATTGCCTCCTAATCCACAAAACTTTTGCATCATGAGATATTTTCCAAAGATACTGGCAATTTCTGAACAGTATCTTTGGAAAATATGATTTCTGCGTCTGATTTCTGAAGAGTACAGCTCCACCTGTGAGTGGGAATTAGCAGGTCAAGTGCCAAACCTGACAAACAGGTAAGCTCCTGAGCAGCAAGCAGCAAGGAAAGGCCAGGGAGCTGTTGATGGAGCATCCTGGCAAACATCAATGAAAGGCAGCAGCACCCAGCTCCTGGGAGAGAAGAAGAAGCATCTTGCTTTCTGTGAAAACCTGAGAGAAACCCCAAGGGGTTTACATGATACGTACAAAAGCCTGTCACGTTGTGGACCTCTGGTGTGAATGACAAATATCTGGCTTTTCACTTGCCGTCTCAGGGCTCCTAGCCAGGGGTTGGGGCATGGTGCCATTATCAGACACTTTACAAAGGCAGACAAACAAAGGCACCAGGACATTACTGTGACCGGTAGCATTATGAGTCCAGCCATGCTGCACACAAGACAATTTTGTGTCTGCAGTTTTGACAGCGTCACGCACAGGTGAGAAGCCTAGTGACCACAGGTACATGCAACCTCACTGCCTGCACACAAAGCTGCATGAAAGGAAACTCACCTTAGAAAATACAGTTCTGAGATTATGCAGAGTGACTCAAAACGAGTTCTTGCAATGTAGGCTGGAATAATTTAAGGGGTTATTACTCTCAGCTGCCTGCCCACACTCCCAGGAGTTACTGCCCAAAGCTAAGACTTATTGCAGTTTCAGTGAGTACACCAGGCTGTGACCTCTGTAGCCGAGAGAAGGGTATATCACCCTTTCTGCTGCCTCTGCTGCTGGGGTAATAGTGTCTGACAGAAAAACAGAGCAGGTATTTTAAATCATTCCTGCATGAATAACCAAAGTTCATCTTGAGGTAGCCTCAGTGAGACCAAACTAGAAGACCAGTGTCCTTACACTTATTTGCTGCCCTACAGCATTGCCTGAGCCTTTGAGAGTTCAGAACTTCTCAATTTATCCAATAAAGTATTTAACACTTTAAAATGGACCCCATTTTAAAATGGGGGAATAAAGTTCATACCTTCTGTAATTAGCCAGGAGAGGAAACTAGATTAATTGCATATCAAGCGTCAAAGGAAAATCTAATTTTCTGGAGACTCTTCCAGGTTTCACATTCCTCTGGAACACCCAACACATCGCTTTTTTTTCAACAGCAGGACTTTAAATAAAGAAGTGCTCTAAATGAGAGCCAGAACCTCAGGAGATCTAGCAGACATAACATAGGTCCCATTTACGTGCCCCTGATTGTACTCAATTCTGTAGTTCAGGCTTCTTATCTCTGTCAGTATAACTGAAAATTAGCACAATATGTTCTTTAACCAACCATGTCAGCAGACCCCACATTGCTTGCCAAATAATTATCTTCAAACTTCAAAGTCACCCTTGGAGGTTTTTATGTATAGCACTGTATCTTTTAAAAATAAGATTTTTATATATTCTGAACCTAAGCAACGATTAATCACCAGCTGATAGAGTTAAAGAATTTCCTCATGTGAATGCACGCACCAAAATAGCTTGCTTTGCAGAAGCAGGGTGATGCCTAGATGAAACCGAGAGGTGAAAGCATTATTTTTCATTCAAGATATTGACAGAGAAAAGAAAGAGCCTTTTTCTGAGTGAGACGGTTGACAGACAGAAACCACCCTTCAAAACACAGGCAAGACATAAAACACAGGCAACACACAAGGCTGGTCAGAACTGAGACAGTGATAATGTCTGATGTGACAGTAATGGGGGTAAAATCAAAAGAACAATTCAATTTGGCACAAACCAAGAATTATTGCTGATATTTCTTGTTGAAGCGAAGGGAAACCTTGAGAAAATTCTTTGCACTTTGCATTAAACATTTCATTTGACTGAATTCTCTCTTAGATGCTGGTAATGAATATACAGAAAATGATGAGTTGGAGCCACAACACTGGCAGGAGGCTGCAGGAAAGGAATACCAACAGTTACTAGGGCATGTACCATGTGGGCAAACAAGTACCTTGACCCCAGTTATACTACTGTCCAAATGTATACCAGTACAAGTAGGTTAGAGAGTGAAAACCACATGGGTTTTTTCAGAGATAGTATCAATAGGTCATCAGCCCAGTGCCAGTTAGCTAAGGTGTTTCTGTCACACATGGGTGATGCAGTTCCACGTGACCTCAGCCTGAGAAGTGAAATTAATTCAAATCTGCAGCAGGTCCCCTACGGCTTCTACTTCCACAAGATTTGCCTCAACCAAAATGAACCACACAAACTAAACCAAGACTTTCCTGATAATCCTTCCCTCCTCTCCCTGCCCTGACCCCAGCTGAATTTTGACCTGACTTGACCAGTATTCCCAAGACAACTGCATCCAAATGTCATGAGACAGGTGTCTGTCAAGAAAATAAAATGATCCCCCACTTCTCCCTGGAGCCTGGAGATAAGCAATGCCAGGATGGGGGTCAGGGAGAGGGGGCAGGCACTGTGTGATAGAGGAACAAGTGTGTGATTTATTGCTCAAGCCCTCGTGTGAGCAGGAGCACACAGAGATCTGGTGGAGAGCAGCCAGCAAGCAACAAAGGTGACAGTTTATGCTGAGGATGTGGCCCTGGCATGAAGCCCAGCATGGAAAGCTCTTTGCATGGTGTGCTGCTGGAGGGTACTCCCAACAGCAAGTAAAGAAACCGGTTCCCCCATCCAGTTCCTTTCAAATTTGTGGCAATAAGGATCTCGTAGAACTTTGTCTTCTTACCAGAAACATCCTGCGCTGCTCTGAATAATGACTAACCCTTGGTGACAAGCAGGACACCGGAGTGAAGCCTGCAGCATGAGTAAGAGCTGTGCTCCCCAGGACTGTTACACATAACCGGCTCACCAGTTGCCTTTGCTTAGGTAAATGTCACATGTGCTAAATAAAGGCTGTGACTAATTGATTTGTACTGGGAAGGAATGAGGAAAAACAATTGTTTTGTTGTTGTTTTTATTTTTAATACATCCAATTACTGTAGGCTAGCAACAGTTGCCAGGACAAGCTGTTCCAGTTTCATTCCCGGTGCCAGGGAAACAGGCCATTTTAAGGAGTGGTTCATACGGGCAAAGAAACAGAAATACCCAAAAAGCTGAAGTGTCAATATACTGTAAAGCACGTTTAAGCAAGCTGGCAAACTACTTGGGATAAAAGCCCCTGAGCGAGGCTGCTGAGGTGAATTACTGCAAATTTATTGTCCTTCAGAAATTGCAAACAGCATTTGAAAGCCCAGCAGAACATCAGTGCAACTTATCTAAGGGGCTCTTTACGAAGGTCTAGCTTCCTCTGAGCACAGCTAAATTGATGAAGAGTTTTCAGATCTACCCTGAATTTTCTCTGGGCATGGCCTAATAATGGCTTTCTAAACCACAAGCAATAGGAAATTATTTCATGTATGGGATTCAGCTGGAGAGATTAAGGCCTCTGCCAGACCAACTTCTTAAGTCCATGAAGTAACAAGAAAATTCCTCCTAAAGAAGGAGTCCTGCTACTGCATCTCACCTTCTCTGCTCTCTTTAGGGCTTCATTTATTTTCAACAGAGTGTCAGTGCATGAAACAGGAATCACTCGGTACGGCCCTTATGTTCTGGATGGAAAAAGGTGGTTTGTATCCCAGAGTACTTGCTGCAGAAGCATTTTAGCCATAGGTAGATATTAATTTAGTCATAAAACATATGAATATGTATTAATTCTGAATAATAATATCAGATGATATACCTAGGCAGGATTTCATTGCTTCTTGAGTTCATAATAGATGTCACAGGGCAACCTTCTCTTTCACTAAGGTTTGAAAAATTATTTAGGCGAACTTATACTGCTAATGTAAGCAACCATATATTTATCCCAATAACCTTTTAGAGTCAGCAGAAGTTGAATGAGTCTGCCAGGTTATAATTCTTTAAAAAACATCCACAGATTATCAGCACTATTGTCAGCTCCAAGTATGTGAGAAAACAGTCTTCTCTCTTAATCTTTTCAACTACAAATTCCCCAACCTTCTGTCTCCTTGATGTCTGTTTGGCATGGAGACAGTGCCTTTCTGCAAGAAAAAGACAGATAAAACCAATCAAATTGCATTGTGAAAATTTGCTTTGAATCTCTTTTTGGTGAAATATTTCTATTCCATTATCTGCTCTACAATTTTCTCTGTAAATAAGGTTTATTGTTTAGCCTACACCTTCCATGAGACCCCACATGGTCTCCTCTTACCAAGAGATGAGATTGCATCTGTGGGACTGCAGTTCGGTTCATGAAGGGGGATTAAACACAAAGAAGAAAGAAAAGCCCAAACAGCCTGACTATAACTTTTGTGTGACTTCAACAGAATATCTGAACTGTAACTTGTGGTCAGTTCCTACCTAAAAAGAAGTCAGTTCAAAGCAGGAACTTCTTGTGAATTTTTCCTCTTGAAAACCCAGCTTTCCATCTGAAGCAATTTTGAAAACCTATGACTAGTCATCTACCTGCCCCTCTAAGCTTTTTGGCTAAATTAGATAAATTCTTTACAGTCAAGATTATGTGTCCGATTTGTACTGTGTCATACTCAGAACATTTATGGTTCCCCATAACAAATACTTTACCTTTTAGATGAAGTGTAAATATCTTAAATTATGAACAAAAGAAAAAAAAAAACCCTCCAACAAAACAGAACAATTCCTTCTTTCACATGATGGCATATGCCAGCTAATTAGCCACATGGGACACTGAACACTGCAGGAGACACAGATGGCAATTTGGGGCTGATAGTCCTACAGCAATGGAACAGCACATTGTTTGTTGGCAGAATATATTGCCATTTTTGCTCTGATGTCTGTGGAGTAATCATAGCAGCTCTTGGTCTTGATAGTTACGGCGTCTCTCAGAATAGATTCTTATGAATTTATTGATTATTATTTTCTTAAAAAGTTCAGCTTCACGATAACAAAAAATAAATATGCTACAACTGCATAGGATGTGATGGGAAGATCCGAGTACTCTTCAATTTTTGGATCTACAAAGCTACTTTGGCTATGTCCTCATGCTATTTTGCAAAGAGATGCACAATTTACTTTCTGTGCCCTTTTATCCCAGGACCATGTAAAGGACGGGCATGTGGGACAGATACACTCTCCAACTATGATACCAGATTAGATCATCAGGAAACCATCCTGCAGGTTACACTATGACTCTTACTAATGCAGTTTACCTGTTAATTTCTCAGTAGTACAGCAAAATAGAGATAAATGCTCACTTTAGCATTTTAGGACCATTCTCTCTAATACTTCTCCATCATCAATTCTTTAAATATACAGGATCTCCACAGAAAGGGACTATCCCTATACTGAACTTGTCATCTCTATATCCACCTTTCTTGATGTATTTGAAACTTATTTTTAAAATCAT
Organism: Jacana jacana; assembly: GCA_013400555.1. NCBI lineage: Eukaryota > Metazoa > Chordata > Aves > Charadriiformes > Jacanidae > Jacana > Jacana jacana. Next base: position 197,348 of record VZTM01027500.1, read on the forward strand.
CACTGCTGGAACTGTCCCAAGGCTCTCTTGGCGACTTGGCAACCCTGTCAATTGGTCATCACCACTCTGATAGAGGAAACTGGGAGTGACTTGCCCTGTGCTCATCCCTCCACAAGTTTTAGATGCTGATCTTTTCCATGCCAGGAAAATGGAAAGCAGGTAAACCTACAGTGACCAGAATCAACCCCTGAGGACTTCATATTTCTTTTCAGAGCTAAGGAATGACACATGGATTTCTTTGCAGTATTACACCTTTCTCGCATTGGTTTCTGAACTGCAGTGCACTTTCATGGCTTATGACTTTGCTGGGAAACTGAACAGGGCCATGGACCAACCCCACTGTTGGTAGGCTCCCTCACAAGGTCTAGCTCCTCCTGGCCAATATTCAGGCATGATTCAGGGGACAACATTAACAAAGACCTGCTTTCAGTAGTGACAACGGATAAAAACAGCTTCTTTGGTTAAGAAAAGAAAGATTTTAGCCCTTTCACTGTCACTTGCTTGATGGACCACAGAACATGCCCTGTGCTCTACCTTTTTATATTTTTCTTTTTTTGTTGTTTTGGTTTGGTTTGGTTTGGTTTGGTTTGGGTTTTTTTGTTGTTAGTGAGTTAGATGTATTCTTCAGGGCCTGCCCACTTCAAATCTAACTGAACATATTTGATGGACACTGACATACTCACCAGTTTGTTCTAAGTGTACCAACAAAAAGCTGTTAGCCTGCTCCCAAACATAAAAATCCTTTTGCTCTCTGGCCCCGAGCCCTAGAAGGAGAGTGCTCGCATCGCAAGCTTCAGTCTGCTCCTGCCCCCAAGCCAGAGCATGCATCACTCCCTTTAATACCACTGCATAGTTCTCTGCCAGGCTTCTCCCTTCTGGAAACACTTCTCCTCACAATCTCTTTCCATCACACCCCTGATATTCTTCCAGACCTTCTCTCATTTCCTGACTATTTTCCCCAAGCCTCTATTCCTTCATACCTCCTCTCGCATCCTTTCATCCTTTTATCTGGTTTCCCTTTTATTATTCTGGTAGACAGATTATTCCTGAACTCCATTACACCAATAATTTCCCTTTGAGACTGCGTTCCCCAAAATATCCTGTTATTAGACCAGAGGGCTTATAACGCCAACTCTTTACAGCTAGCACACTTGAGTACAATCACATTCTTAGATTGCATTGCCACTGTAGGTCTCAAAGATATGCCCTAGGAATGAAGAAACAGCTCACTTGCTGCAGGAGATTGTATGCTTAACACCATGTGGTGGAGAAAAACAAGAAGGCACCAAAGCCAGACCTAGCACAAATCTACTGCTGTGCTCATAAAAAGAGGAAATGTTGTTAAATCTGTTTCAATGAGGTGTTTTTATGACAAGTTTGTTCCTGTAGCACAGAAAGCAAGCTAGTTTTCCTGAAGCTCTAAGCCATAAAAGATTACCTGCCTCCTCCTACCAAAACCCAAAGAATCACATAAATGGTTGATGAATGCATTCCAAATGCTGTTAAAGTAGTTTGGTTAAATAGGTTGAATTTGATGAACAGAACCAATTCTAAATGTGAGATAAACAGGTGTAAACACCCCAGAAGTTTCACCTGCTCACACAGGTTTTGAATTAAGTACTCTTTAAGGGATACTTCACAGGGCAGCATATAAATCACTCAAGCAATAGATTAGGTGGAAACTCATATTTGAAGACAAGAAGATAAGCAAAAAGGTATTTGCAAATCATTTGCTACTGCTGGGAATTTCCAAGAGAAGAAAATCCTGAAATGTTATTACTAGAGCTTGAAACTTTGTGGATATAAATTTAAGGCTTCATAAGTATATGGAGGGGAATTTGAAAAATCTTGAGGGGAAACTTCATTAATAATGAATTTTGTATTCTTACTGTTACAGGGAAGAGAGGTAGAAAGATGTAGTCAGGACCTGACAGTAGTTTAAAATTTCCAAGGGAAATGTAGGCATTCTCAGTAGAACATCTCGCTCCCTTTAAACATGCGACTGCTTTTCAAATTCCAGAGGCCAAATATATTAGTGAAATGTCATATGCTTATAGATCCTGTTACCTTTATTCAGCACCCTGTTCTTCCCACCTCCCTTTCCTCCGTCATTATTACTTAGTTTGTACAGTACATCCAGGACACAGACCTCATTTCCCACTGGTGCTGAAAACAACTTGGAACACAATCAGCCTTGTCAAGTCCTTCACTGGTATGCCATATAGGGCTGCCAGCTTTCCAAGCAATTCAATAATCCCTAGAGCAGTGCCGCAGGGTCTGCGATTAACAGAGGTGTTTACATGTCTGAAAATGTACCAGGCTAAAAATAGAAGTAATTTTCTTAGCATCCTGTGATGTTGGATTTGTTCTTTTCTCTTTCTTCCCATTTGCCAGATTGACAAATAAAGCGTGTTTGCTTGATTCCTTCAACTGATATAGAAGAGCAACAACAACAAAAGAACAGCATCGCAGTTCTGTGGTGGTGGTGGAAAACAAATCCCAAACAAAATACTTTCTGTTGCAGTCCAAAAATAGAAAGACACCCAAGAGCATTAGCAAACTGGTCTCTTCTGCAACACAGAGCACAATTCCAAACTGGGGTGTCCAAAGCAAGGGGACAAACATGGTGCTCAGTATCCCCACACAGATGTTTTTGGTTTGAAGGTAAGGCTCTGCTGCTGCACAGGGAGAGATGAGAGGCAAGTACCAGGAGTGTCAGGAGTGTTTCTGAGCTCCTGGTGTGATAAGGCAAGTAGGCTCATTCGAGTAAATTCATATTTATTTTCCTTCGGGTGGTTCCTGTGGGTTAAAGACTTCCCTGGAAAGGAGCAGTGTGAAGAAACACTACTCCAGGAGTTCCTGGAAGGCTGGCATCTCTAAAAACAACACTTACATTTTTTGTACTTTTCTCTGAAGGCTGATTTGCAGAAGGCTAGGGACAGAGCTGTTCTTCATCCCACCCCTGCTAAGGCGCCACATCTTTGAGGAGCCACAAACGTAGTCCCTGCTGCTCAGCAGGAGGACACGAAAATGATTTCAGCTCCTGGAGACACGATCATTCACACTGCTTGCCTGTTATTTAAAATTATTCCCATTTGCCCTCATTAGGGCAAGTAACACCTAGCAGAGCTACCTCTGGATTTGGAGGACATAATCTAGTCTGCAGCTCTTAGCTTTGGGATGAGGATTGGTTACTGAACCTCTTTTGCAGCAGGGACTCAGCCATACCCTCTTCCCTGTGACTATCTGTTTAGTTATCACTGCTGGGCTGAAAGCCACTTCTATAAACATCAGTTCACATTTTTTTTCCCCTTGAAGCCAAAGCTCTGAAATACATAGAAAACTTGTAATGGGTAAGAACAAGTCCATGGTTATCATGAGCTTCACATAAGTGAAAAGAACAAATTTCCTTGAGTTAAAACTGCATACAGGGCACATCATAACCAATGCATTTACACCATCTACAGATTCCTAAAATGAGAAAAGAAAAAAGAAAAAAAAAAAGGTATTACTAGCATGATAGAGTACCAATCATTTTAGGATGACAGTTGAAGGAATTCTCTATTCGGCTCCATCCCAGCACAGGGTTTAGTGTAATGCAGTCTGGGACAGCTCTGAACTAGTTCTTGTTCAAAGCCTAGTGCTGGATAACTTGATTTTGTCTGTCTTGTGTCTCTGTAGTCAGATCTGGTTTGATCACAGGAACTGCTTATTCAAGGCTATGCTCCCATTTGGGCATTTACAGACTCTTGTCAACTTTGCAACTTTTAGGCTTATTTATACCAAGTAATTTAACTTCATAGATCTTAAATGAGTCAGTTTTTTTATTGCTGTGCTTGTGAAATCCACAAAGAGCTACTAAAAGGCTACGGACCCATATTCTTCCAGAAGATGTTACAGATGCACCTAGTGTCTCTATATGCTGCGTTTAGCATTTGACACTCAAAACTGACTGAGAAGTAAATGCATTCACATGTCAGCGGGTTACTGTAGGTCATTTCACAATTATAGATATTGAAAATCACAGGCTGCTCCTGTCAGCATAAAAATAGCATCTGTGTGTTTCAGGTGGTAGGTAAACCCTACACACATTCTGAAAACTTAATCACCCTGCAAAACCAAGACTTTTAAGAGGGACAGAGGTGCCAGGTATTCCTGTAATCACAGAAATAAAGCTAAGTTCAGAAAAGCAAAGTGAACAGCTCATTTTTTCCCTGCTAACTCATTGTTTCCAAGTGTCTAGGACTCAAGCCTTAGAGTGTTTTAAATGGTGCTACATGGGGCAAATTCCTAGTGATGTCAGTGTAAATTTTATCCTTGTAATTTATTAACAGAAAGAGGACTTATTTTACCTCCAAATCACAATTCGCTCTCTATCTGTTAAAGTCATCACTCCATCTTTCCCTGAATCTCAGTACAATTGCTCACAGTATAATGAGAAGTTAAAAAAAAAGAATTATCTGAGGACCCTTTTACCCTGGGATATCATTAATAAAATGCCTGTCTGACTTTTGGTTCCAGATTTCAACATGGACAGTCCTTCTTTTTGGGCCCAGGTGTTTATCAAACTGAACAGAAATCACCTAGTATCAGAAGGTTGCTCTGTCCTTCTAGGCTGTGAAAAACAAGCAACTGTAGTTTACTAGTATTTGACAGAATGGCCAAGCTGTGAAGCAAAGGTACATTTTGACACTTTGCAAGCCAGTGTTACTTCTGCTGGTTTTAGTCTCCCGGAGCCTGCCTCCTGCGTGGCAACAGTAAAGGATCAAACCCCGACAGGTTTGTTCCTGACTGAACTCTCCTTCAAAGCATTTATCTTTCTCACTAGTACCTGTGGATAGGAGACATGAATCTGACCAGCAAGACTGGAACAAATTAAGACTACAAAGATTTCTAAATATGCTACAGAGAGATCTAACATTTTAACAGGCCAAGTTTGTAAAATGACCCCTTCACTCTGGCATCTTAACCCATGATTTCTGTCACTCAGCAGCTACTCCTTAATCAGGAGAATGCTTCAGCTGCCGGATGAAGGAATTGCCTCTAGATGAACACACGAGGCCTGATTATTCACTGTGGTGTCTGATGTGATCGGTTTTCCATCTCCGACATCAGCACAAAAGCCTCTTCTTCAGATGAGAATTTTATTTTTGACATTTTTTCCTTTCTACACGACTACATATGGAGCATACCCGCTGACAGCCACTTTGGCATGCTTAAAATGTGGCATAAGAGTCACATCCACACTGTTTGTATGGCTGATCAACAGCTGGGCTTCATGCTGTGCATGAAGAGAGCTGAGGACATTGCAAAAGGATTGAAGACAGTTCCATGAAGAATATAAATTTCTGTTCCTGTCCTCTCATTTCCGTAATTTTTTGTCCTTTCAGACATCTTTCTCGGGGCTGTAACATTACTTTTTATTATCCTCTATTATCCACATTTTGGATAGATTGTTAAGAGGATCATAGAGCTTTTCACCTCTCTGTCTCCAAAATCTGAAACATATCTTTCACTTACTAAGTGCTAATCATAGGAATGATATCTTGCCACCAAAAAGATTTGGTTCCCAAATATAATTGCTATATGAAAAACTAACTAAAGGGGTCACTTTAATGGGTGACCTATAAATGGGAGACAGACGGCTCTGGAACAAAAATGTGGCTATTTAGCCATTATGGCAAAGATCAGTAGTTCACAACTGTGGAAATACTGAGGTAACTCAACTTTCCTAGATGGAAGTGTAGTATAAAGGAATGGGAACTTAATCCCATATTTATAACCCTGGCTGAAGCTGTAGACATATGTCCTCTTCCAAATCCATCTAGGTCAGCTGAAGATAATATCAGGTCCCTTCCCTCCCCTCCCAGCTGTTTTGTTACCACAGCACAGGCATCATTAGGGGTGGCTCCGCATACCTCCTTATCCAGGGTTGCCTTAGGAATATGAAGGCTTGTATATAGTACAGGCTTTTGCATGCCTTTGCCCTGATTTTTACAGTTCTGCATAGCTAAAATCACTCGTGCCCCTCATGACTCTATATCATATCTGCCGTTAATGAGGCCAGTTGGATTCAGTGCACAACTGATATAAAACCACAGAAAGCAGGTACAGAAAGTCTTACACTTCCCAGAGTTCAACTGGAAAATTTTATATTGAGGAATCCTAACAAGAAAATTTGAACAGTAAAAATCACTACTGTGTTTATTTCAGTCTTGATAGAATTTAACTTAAACTGTAAAATCATCTAGATTATCTGTCCCAGTGTTGCCACTTGGCAGGAGAGACCTGGAGTGAACTGGACCCCAGAATTATACTTCTCAGGTTAGTTTTGAGCTTACCTTGAAAAACAGAGGTGGTATTCTGATTTCGTTCTTCGTTACTTGTTTGTATTTAAAGCCACTCACACTTAGGGAAGTTGTATATTTAAGGCTATGATAGATGAAGCTCAAGGTTTTGACCTATGAACCATATTCACTGGAAAAGCTCCTAGGAGAATGTGCTTTAAATATGATATTGTGTGAGAAGTGGTATAACGACTGTGTGAGTTTCAAACCCCTTTAGATTTTATTTCTGCTAAGGTCAGATTCCAGTGTATGATGTGTACTTGTTCGAAGTTCAGTGATTTATAAATAGCAAATGCTTTCAAGGTTTACCTTACTGGTTTTGACCTTATTGAAATCCCTGTTGTACACACTGAACATAAAGAGCAAGACACTTGATTCACAGTCCATCAGTGTTCAGAAAGGGTGCTTTACAAACAAATTGGCATGGGCATAGTTCATTCTTCTCTGGGTTTTAGTTATCATTGAACAATAAACATAACTGTAGGGGTTTATATTTAAAAGCATTTTGTGTTATATATAGATCAAACATTTGGTCTTCCACTTATCGTGAAATGAAAGTTGTCTATAATGTAGTGTATTACCTCTTTCTATTACTGTATGAATAGAAACTGCTGAATATTTACATTATCATGGCTCTTGGGAGATACATGTGAAATTATTAATAGCAGTTAGTATAATTCATTTGGTCTTCTTTTTAGGAATAGAAGTAGAGCTAATTCTGTGTGAGAGCAGGTGCTGGACTACTTTTCTAGGAGTGCTAGCAGTATGGCACTCAAGACCACTCTGGTACGAAATTAACTCTTCTAAACCCATAAAATCTGCTTGAGAGAAATAGATGTAGATCTCTTCTTTTTTNGTGCACCTTATTTTGTAACCATTATCACATGCTTCTATCATGTGAATAATGGATTGCCTAAGTAGCAAATTTCTGGGAGTCACTAAGCCTCAGATGGCAGAGCATCACGTGTGTGCAATTTTTTTCTATAAATACCTTCCTCCTCTCCACCGCAGAATATATGCCATATTGAAATAGCCCTTCGTCTATTTGTGGCCCAATTTTCATAGAAAGTTCCTTGTCTCCTGAGAGGTTCCCTGTACTGCTATTCTCCCCCCACAGATACTTTTTGCTGGACCAATCTTTTTTTCATGTATACGTCAAATTCTTCCATCTCTTCTGGTTAAGTTTTTCATCCTGCGTACCTGCTTAGCAGTAAACTTCTTCAAAACTTAACTGAAAATGTATTGGGAAGATTTGAGCTTTAATTTCTCTTTTGTTGAAACACACCAAATAGTAACAGAAAAATATTGCATTACTTAATCCCTAGAAACGTCTCTGATAAATTCTGGCTGACTGTGCAGGGCCTGGGATTCCTGTAAGGGAATTTTCTAACCTTTCAATGATTGGAGTATCATGTAAGCCCGAGGCTAAGACTTTCCATTTGTTGTGGAGCCTTGTCCTTTCTCTCCACGGTCACTAGCTTAGCCTAATGTAAATTCCTCTACTAGCAGGCAGTGGCACGTAGAAGCATACCACCTTCTCTCAGAGATAAAGCCCTAGGGGAAAAAACTAAGAGATGCAGACAGTGGTATAAATTATCCTTAAAAGTAGTAAGAAATGGTTCGGCTGGGCTCAGCCGTGATCAGATTCTCCACCACTGACTGAGTGGCAATAATCCTGTGTATGTGTAATCTTGTAGCGAATGTGAGGTAATTGGATTTAATTGAGCCTGCAGTAATAAAGAGTTAAGATAAGCTGAATTATCTTGCATTTGCTGCAGACTAAGAACATACAAAGGCATCTACCACAGCAGCTGATGTGCAGTTAAGATCTAGAAAGTCTCTTCAACCTATGCCCGAGTCTGCTGTGGTAGCTCTCAAAAGGCACAGAGAGGATTGCCCACTCTCATACTAGCTATACCAATAGAAAAAAAAAAAAAAAGAAAAATCAATCAATAAATAAATATTTAAAAAATCAATCCTCTGACTAGAAGACCAGCTACAGCACCCCACTGCCCTGCAGAGGCAGGGGAGGAAGAGCTGAGAGCAATGGTGGGGCAGGCTGGGCCCTCAGCAACCTGACGCAGGCCCATGGTCCCCAGCAGCACCAGGACAGTTGCCTGGTAGGCCAGTCAAAGCCATGAGAACAGGAGTGGACCAAGGCCAGACTGAGATATCAAGTCAGCCAGGCAGGTCTGTATCAGCAAGGTTGGGCACAGGAAGGCACCACCGGCCAGAGCCTGAGCAGAAAAGTGGTCCCTCAGGTGGGGGAAGCCCCCAGGGAGGCTTCTCACATCCCTGTCACCACTCATGGGACCTAGGTTGCTCCACAAACATTTGCTAAAATAATGATGCTTGGAGAGG
>VZTM01027500.1:207504-241097 GCA_013400555.1 Jacana jacana
GGAATCCCCACTCACAAACAAACTAAACAAAAAAAAAAAAAAAAAAAAAGAAAAATCAATCAATAAATAAATATTTAAAAAATCAATCCTCTGACTAGAAGACCAGCTACAGCACCCCACTGCCCTGCAGAGGCAGGGGAGGAAGAGCTGAGAGCAATGGTGGGGCAGGCTGGGCCCTCAGCAACCTGACGCAGGCCCATGGTCCCCAGCAGCACCAGGACAGTTGCCTGGTAGGCCAGTCAAAGCCATGAGAACAGGAGTGGACCAAGGCCAGACTGAGATATCAAGTCAGCCAGGCAGGTCTGTATCAGCAAGGTTGGGCACAGGAAGGCACCACCGGCCAGAGCCTGAGCAGAAAAGTGGTCCCTCAGGTGGGGGAAGCCCCCAGGGAGGCTTCTCACATCCCTGTCACCACTCATGGGACCTAGGTTGCTCCACAAACATTTGCTAAAATAATGATGCTTGGAGAGGTATCAAACCCCCAGTGTCCTCAATCCATGTGGTTTGAAAAGTAAATGGAAACTGTGAAAAGAAAACCTTGTCAGGTAGCAGAGAAACAGTATGGATGGAAGAAGGAAGGTACATGTATGTCCTTTCCCTGGCTAACTCTAGGCTGAGGAATTCAGGAAGAAAAGCTGTAAACAGGTACACCCGCAGTTTAGAGACATATAGAGCGCTGCAAACAATTCAGAATAAAACAGAAAAAAGGTCTGGAGACTACGGAATCTCATGTTTCTGAGATCCATCAAAATGTGTCAGAGAGGCAGAGAAATAGATTGGGTATCTTCAATGATTACATTGCATCCACAACAGATTACTTTTTTTCCCTCTTAGCATCCTCTCTGGGAAACACAAGTGTTCAGAGCTTTCATTACATTTATTTTCATGTCTCCCACACACATTATCTTAAGAGCTCTTTCTCCCAGCATTAAACAACATCTTAATCAGGAACATGTAAATAAACACTTGGGTCCATATTCCTACCTATATCCAAAATAAGAAATAAGGGAGGCACCAGTGAGAAATGGATCTGGTCTTTCTACTCAGACCTTGCTGGGAGACTAACCCAATCTCTATCACAACCTAGGGCAGCTTGAAGTTCAGAGTCACCTGGATCTGGCTCTCCAGGGCTGAGATGTATCCTAAAGCCAGGATAATGTGTGTTAAAAAGTACACTGGACTAGGTCTCTGCTTGTGTCCCTTAGACACGCTATTTTCAAGTTCTTAGTTGACTTAGCTTCTTTCTTCACTTGGACTAGCACAAAGATGCAAAGCAACTGGAGTGAGACCAGGTTTCTTCCTCACCCCTTTTCTTGTAAGGACCTGCAACACCCAGAGGTGCTGGAAAGTTACTCTTCTGTCAGCTAACCTTGGGTCAGCCCCAACAGACAACACCTTCACGGCTGTAAGTGTCTGAGGAGGAAGGGGTACTTCTGATGGGGTGACATGGAAAGAAATTCTATCTGAGGCACTGAGATTACACCATGTATCAGTGGGTCAAGAGCTCACACGAAGGTTCTGGCTACCTCTTCACTTCTTCAACCTGCCCTCATCATCTAGACCCAAGATGGTAAAAGTGGCTCCTCGCTTCCTCTTGCAAAACAGCCCCACCTTTCCCAGCTGCTGAGTTTTTGGCACCTGGCACAGTCGGCGGCTAAGTGCACACACCCTGGCCTGCAGGCTGCCAAAGGGCTCGCAGCCCAGCCGCAGCAGCCAGGCAGGCCCCATAGTCTGTCTAGCCCTCTGCACAGCAAAGGTGTCTCTGAGCAACCCAGATTAACCGTGCAGGGTCCAGAACTACTTGGACTGTCCCACACAGCTCTGTGCACTTTGCAGCCCTCTGGGATGCAGCAAGATAGCTGAAATCCCAAATGGCATCTGCCTTTAAAGCTCTATATAGCTCTATATTCTATTAGCAAATGGTCTATTAATTATACCCCAGTGACGAGTTGTAGCAGCAGTATCCAGTCTCTCTAGCTAAAGTAATAAAAATAACATAATCACTTCTCTGGTTTTCCCACTCAGAAAGCTGCTGTGCATTAAGTCAATCCATTATACAAAAGATTTCATTTTGTTTCTGCATTTCAGCCCTAAAAGGAGGCTGTCAAGCTTTTATGATAAAAAAAAATAATTACCTCCTTTGACAGTGGTCCCATTTAAATGGATCTTTTAAGGAGACATCTTGGGTGTATTTTTCCTTTCTTTCACCCTGACAAGAAGAAATGAAACATTTCTCATCCCATTATTCCCTCTCTTCTCCAACTTCACATTTAAAAAAAAGAAAAGCTGGCTGTGTTTATTATCTCTCATCTCTTACGAGCAATTGTTTGTTCAGTCAGAACTTGATACAAAGATAATTGAAGTCAGTATGCTTTCTGAGCTGTCTTAATTAAGTCTGGGGTGAGATGACACCAAAACACAGTGTCAGTGCAACATATTTTACAAGAATGTTCAGTAGTTTAAATCAGTAAATTCTTATTGTTTTTTTTCATTTCTATACTAGGTGGGATTGATAGCAACTCCTCCTAGGAGGATAGCCTGGTGCTTTCTATGATAATACTCTTAACAAGACTTTGGTTATATGATTTTCTAACCTCTAACTACATGTACAAAAGACTCCAGATTAAGTTGGACACTAGACAATGTATTTTTGTGGAAAATTTGGCATGGCAAGGTCCAGCCACCCACAAGAGTGAGTATGGGGAAAGGATAGTGGTTTGTACATTTTATTTAAAACTTTTAAAACCTGTTCTAAAACTTCACAGAAAGCACTTGAAATCTAACGGCAGGGTGAGTGGCCTGTTAAAAAAAAGCCTTCTGTTGTGTCTATCCAATCTGGTCCAGTTATAAGCCTTTGAAAAACAACAATTTCACTTGTTGTTTAGAAATCTATAGCTAATTGCATAGAATTTGCACCCTTCCTGAACATGCTCTAGGTAGAAGCTGCAGAGGGCAGAGCAAGACTCCAGTTTTACCTGGGTAAAGCAGAAACAAAAGGAAACTGGAGCTGGAGCAGCCAGGTCAGGTAAAGGATTCCAAGGTGAGGACAGGAAGGGGGCTGTGGGCTGAGGGAAGAGGCAGTAGAAGGAACGACCTCAGGAGGCATCACGGAAAGAGCAAGCATGGGAAGGCAGATTTGGATCTGACTGAAAACTGGAGCAAGGGGAAGGGAGGTAGAAATGGGCAGTTTGGAGGGTGGTTTGTGAGAAGTTGGGGAAAAAAGGATTGTTAGGAAAAGAAATAAAAGGTTGGGCTTAGCCTGGAGGCTAAGAATGGCCAGAGGAAGAGGCCATGGACTATTCTTTCCCATCAGACTATCAGTGTATTTTCTAGCAAGTAACAAAGCAGTAGCTGAATTACTACATTTGTCTGCCAATGTTATAAGGACCTATTCGCATCACAAAATTTAAGAGGAAGAGCCTTGTACCAGTGGGATAGAAACCCATTCTCCAGTGTGGCATTCAAAAAAATGCTTCAAATCCCATACAAGTTTCAGGTCTTAACTTTCTCTTCACCTTTCCTCAAAGACTCTTCTCCTATTGCTTGTGTTTCCTGCAGAGGGCACATACCCATATAGTGTGTTGCATTTCTTTCTTTGATTTCCCAGGCACAAAGGTATGTGCATGCGTAACAGTCCAATATTTCTGGGTAGTGACCAAGTGGACAGAACTTTAATAGAAAATATTACTCTTTCCAGAAATGTGTACATCTTTGGGGTTTTCAGCTATATGGCAGTGGTTATTGTTTCTGTGTAGTGACTATGAAATAACAGAAAAGTGTGCATTAAGAAAGAAAAAGGATGAACAGTGAGTACTAAAGGACTATTGAGAGAGGAAAGAGTTTATATGGCAACAGTGAACTACTTGTTTTCACATGAAGTGTCTGATATACTCAAGAGTTTTTTCTGTTGAAGGCTAATTTTCATATTTTAATGAAATATATTTCTGCCACTAAAGAGCATAGAATATAGTATTAAAAAAGCCTCATTACAGCACTTGAATTATTTATCTGGCATGTGAAAACCTATTTCTCCTACAAATAACTGCATTTAAAACCCATTGGTTAAAAGGCAGTGGTACTTGGTATAATATTAATTACAGCGCATTGCGAAGCAGCCAGGGCAATGTTCATATAAGCAGCTAGATGTGCAACAAAGCATAACCATAAAAGGAAAATACTCTACAGAATTGACATAACATGTCACCCTTATGACAGAATTCCCAGCATAGCTACATACTAGGAAGAAAAGCAGAAATCCTATGTGATAGTTGTATTCCTCTCTGCTTTCTGTCTAGTCTTAGCCCAGTTTTTATAACCTGCCTCCAGAGATATTTCTTGATATCATTTCAAGTAGTTAACCAAATAGCTACAACTTTATTTTATTGACAAGTCTCATTTGCATTATATTGGAGAGTTGCAGAACTACAACAGAAGGAATCTGGGGAGTAGTCACTGTGAGGGCATCAATTCACCCCAGGAAGTTCCTGAGGATCTTAATGAAATTAGAAGTGATAGAACTTATCCTTGAATGATAATAGAACCACAGAATCATAGAATAGTTAGAGTTAGAAGGGGCCTTAAAGATCATCAAGTTCCAACCCCCCTACCATGGGCAGGGACACCTACTACTAGAGCAGGTTGCTCAAAACCCCATCCAGCCTGGCCTTGAAGACCTCCAGGGATGGGGCATCCACAACCTCTCTAGGCAATTTATGCACAACTACTCTGATAGTGGATAATTGCACAGACACCTTTTTATATCTCACAAGCAAATGCAATTAACCATAGCAGCAATTCCACTGTGGAATATCACAGTATCACAGAGTGGTTGAGGTTGGAAGAGACCTCTTGAGATCAACTAGTCCAGCCTCACTTCTCAAGCAAGGTCAGATAGTCCTCATTGCTTAGGAATCTATCCAGGAAGATTTGAAATATTTCTGAGAATGGACACTGCAGACTCTAGGTCTGGTCATTCCAACAGTTTTTGATCCTCCTCACTGTGTACTTACCTAATCTGTACCTTGTCAGCTTGTCTATGAGGATGTCATGGGACACAGTGTCAAAAGCCTTACTAAAGTCAAGTTGAACAATGTCTACCACTCTCCCCTCATCCACCAAGCTTGTCCCCTCATTGGAGAAGACATATCAGTTTGGTGAAGCATGAGTCCCCATTTGTAAATCCTTACTGACCAGTGCTGATCATCTTTTTGCCCTCCGCATGTCTGGAAAGGGGTTTTAGGATTAATAGCTCCATCAACTTCCCAGAGACAGAGGCAAGACTGACTTCCCACAGCTCCTCCTTCTTGCCTTTCTTGAACACAGGAGTGACTTTTCATTTCTCCCAATCCACTGAAACACCCATTAGGCATCATGACACTACAAAGATAATCAAGACTGGCCTTACAGTGACATTAGACAGTCAGCTCCCTCAACAATTGTAGATGCAATCCTTCAGGCTCCACGGACTTCAGTATGTTTGGTTTGTTTAAGCACTCTCTAATATGGTTCCCCTTCAATAGAGGTCAGTCTTTCATGTTCCAGACTTTCCCAGTGGTCTCAGGGAACTGGGATATTCTAATGTTATTTATTATTTTATATATATTGGACAGAGTAAATATTTTTAATAAAAACTAAACACCTGTGTAGCTTTGAGGATCTGGACAATATTTATTATAAATAAATGTTATTTATCTGTGAATTTTTTTAAATATAAAATAATAAATTATAGTGTCCAAAGGGAGGCCTCCGTGTCTATAAATTGTATATAAATTGTCTATAAATTGGTAACTTGGTATTTGCTTGAGTAAGCAGTCACCAAGAGATGGACTGCTACAAACCTTAAGGAGTCATCAGGAAGAAGTCTGAGAACATGAGTAGGCTGTGAGAGATAAGACTTGAGTTCTCCTGCATTAGGAAAATAGCAAGAGCTATGATATGAAAAAGATATTGTATCATTTGATATGAAAAATAAAAATATTATTTTCTTGTTGTTACAATCAACTTCCCTCTCCATTTATTTTCATGGGCTAGGATCAGAATTCTTTATCCACTCATTAGTCTCAATGTCCTGCAAGTCAGGGGAGTGCTGGCCGGGAAGTACATAGTGATCCAACACAGCGTTCTGGAAATTCACATTCTCCAGTCATGTACCAACAGGCGAACTTATGAAAATGAAAATTTGGAGTACATTAGTCTGGCATTTCAAAGTAGCAAATCCAAAAAGCAATTTTCAGTCTTAGAAAATTATTGTCCTATCCTGCAGCCTGAGCTGCAGGGTAAAACTATATGCTCTTCCACAGTCCCACTGATTTCAACTGAGGTTTTCCAAGGCACTAGTGTCAGCTCACATAAATCAAAAGGTAAGATCAAAGCCAGTGCTGAAAATATTCAGGCTATCAATTATGATGGAGTATCATAAATGGAAGAGCCAGTCACATTATGTTTTATATCACACTTGTAATTGTCAGGGCTCAGTGACATGACACTATCAAAAAGTGATGTGGCTGTTCTGAAAAGCACAGCTGTTTGATTATTTTCCCCCTTGTGAGTTGTTGCATCTTTCTAAAGCCCTGAGCTTCCGAGATGTTGTTTCTTATTCCAGCATGAAAAACAGTTTGTTTTGTGGACTGCCCCTGTAATTAGAAAAGCAAGCCACAGATGTTCTTGAAAGAGAACTAAATTCCGTAACTAAGCCTCTACTCACTGAAAACATACCTCACTTGGAAAGGCTGCAGTAGAACTGCACCACAGCTCTGCTGTTTACAAGCAGTCCTCCATTCACTCCCCTCTCCAGGACCAGATGTGGCAGCAATACTATAGCCTGCTTGCCCTTCTCTGCTCACCTTTTTTGCTCGTGTTCCCAAGGTCCTCTCTCAACACTTTTGAAGATCAAATCTGTGCACGGCTGGCTCTACCCCAGGCCACACTAAGCTCTCCTCACAGTGTTGGGAAGAGTTTCATCTCACAATTAATCCAATCTTTTTTGGTTGTTCGTTTGGTTGGTTGGTTTTGGCTTTTTTTCTATTAGTTGCAGAGCAAGTTACTCTTAATAAGTGTCAAGTTTTCACAAGATGGCTGTCAATTTATCATGAGTTCTGAGATGCCCAGTCAGTTTGAAGTGCATTGTAGTAATTTCAAAGAAATACTGGCAGTGGCAAATTCGGGCCTAAAAAGAACATATGTTTAACACAGATGGTATGTATTCAAACACTTGTACAGTTGAATCCACTTTTAGAGCCTACAAATATAGCCACCTTTTACATATAATATAAGAAAGTCAGATTCCCAGATTTCCATTTGCACATCAAAACAGTTATATTATAGCCAGGCGTCATGCATACGATGAAATTGTTCTGTTTAAAAACAAAACCAGATTGCTATAATAGGATCCCATTGTATCTGCGAAATTAATCTGTCTTAATACTAAGGAATAGCATCTGGTTTTAATGGAACAAAAATACCTCAGCCAGTACAGCAAATAACGCTGTAAAGTTTCCAGACTTTCCACAGAAGGGATTCCTTGGTAAAGGTGACTTCGGCTTCCCGCGTTTCCACATTGAAGCCTGTGATTCAGACATTTCCTAGGAGGGAATAGTTGGATTGGGTTTGTGTCGATAAAATGAAATGTTATAAGTAAATAAATAATCCCCTATACAAAGACAACTTTAATTTAAAGTTGCAAAGTTGAAGGGTTCATGAAATAAGGCACAGTAAACTAGATATTGAAAGAATGTCTTCTCTGCTTCCTTTATAATACCTTTTACAAAAGCCTTTTATATAACTGTGCCATAGGCCCTTGATAACACAAACTATTCCTTGTTTTGAGCATCATTATAGATACACATCTTGAAGTATATTTGCAGCCCCAGGATGACGTTAGTTCTCATCCGACCACAATCCATGCCATCTTCAGAAGAAAGATTACATCACTGTGAGCAGTTACTGGCTAATAAAGGACAGACATTTTAATGGGATGAAAGATTAAAAGTCTGTCCAGTACATTTGCAGTAAGATCTGTTGCTGAGATCAGTTTACCTGGTTTCCTGCATAAGAAACCTTCTGACATAGTTCCTACACCTTCCCATGCAAGCAACTGAAGTGAGGTCCCTCAGCTGGGAAGCAGTAATACTGCATAGGGACCCTGCTTCTGCAAAAACTGTCAGACATAGTGTTACTCTGAGGTCTTGTCTCACTGAAGTCCATTAGATTATGGCAATTTTCCTGTCGTGCACGAGTGTTTGCAGGATTGGAGACTGCTGATAATGGCAGCAAAACAGGGAAGCTTTGAGGATGGAAGTAATTTTAAGGGACAGCTTAAATTAAAATGGCTTTAAACCAAAAACTGTTTCTGCATACTTTCATTTTAAATGAAAGACACAATTGGTTTTCAAATAGGCTGCACATCTTACAAACCAGCAGCATTTCCTACTCCAGGCACTTGCAAAGATTTTAATGTTTTATAAGTGTGGAGTTATTTCTAAATATTTTTGAGTGCTTGGGATTTTTTGTTCTTGAAAATGGAAGTGAATTAAGCTGTGTGTTCAAACAGGCAGTTCAAAGACATATTGAAACAATATGTAACAAACAAAAGGCTCACAATGAAAGGAACAGCCAGTAAGTATAAAAAGACAAGCCATTTAAAAACAAAGCAAATGGGGCCAGCATCTTATCATCGCTATTAAGACAATCAGAAGGAATTCAAATGAGTGCTTCCTTTTTACGACCATTGTCCATGGATTGGCTAACCTCCCCAATGACATTGGTTTTACCAGCCCTTCTATATTTTCCCTTCTTCTCTCCCCAAGCCTTTGTTTGTTGAGTGAAATGCTATGAGTTATACCAGACAGGCACACTTACCCTGGAATTGGTTTACCCCAGCCTCCTCACAAGCGATGTAAGTGAAATTGAAAATGGTCTCAGAATAAAAGGCCCAGTCAGCATGGGCTTATGAAAGGCAGGTCCTGCTTGACTGACTCGATCTCCTTCTATGACAAGGTGACCCACTAAGTGGATGAGGTAAAGGCTGTGGGTGTTGTTTACCTAGACTTTAGTAAAGTCTTTAGCACCATTTCCCACAGCGTTCTCCTGGAGAAACTGGCTGCTCATGGTGTGTACACTTTGCTGGGTAAAATACTGGCTGGAGAGGAGGGCCCGGAGCGTGATGGTAAATTAAGTCAAATCCAGTTGGAAGCAGGTCACAAGTGGTGTTCCCCAGGGCTTGGTATCGGGACTGGTTGTGTTTAATATCTTTATCAATGATCTGGAGAATGGGATTGAGTACACTCTTGTGCACACTGGACGGGAGTGTTGATCTGCTTGAGGGGTAGGATGGCTCTACAGAGGAATCTGGACAGGCCGAGACCAATGGGCTGAGACCAATGGGATGAGAAAGGCCAAGTGCCAGGTCCCACACCTGGGTCATAACAACCCCATGCAGCGCTAAAGGCTTTGGGACCAGTGGCTGGGGAACTGCCTGGCAAAAATAGGACCTGGGAGTATCAATAGCCATCTGAACATGAGCCAGCAAGTGGCCAAGAAGGCCAATAGCATCCTGCCCTGTTAGCAAGAATAGAATGGCCAGCAGGACTAGAAAAGTGATCAACCCCCTGTGCTTGGCACTGGTGAGGCTGGACTTCAAATACTGTGTTCAGTTTTGGGTTCCTCACTACAAGAAAGACACTGAGGTGCTGGAGGGTGCCCAGAGAAGGGGAACAAAGCTGGTGAAGGTTGTCAAGCACAAGTCTTATGAGGAACAGCTGAGTGAGCTGGGGTTGTTCAGCCTAGAGAAAAGGAGGCTGAGCGGAGACCTTATTACTCTCTACAGCTGCCTGAAAGGAGTTTGTAGAGAGGTGGGGTGTGGTCTTTTCTCCCAAGTAACAAGCAATAGGACAAGAGGAAATGGTCTCAATTTGTGCCATGTTTAGATTGGATATTAAGAAAAAAATATTCACTGAAAGGGTTATAAAGCATTGGAACTGGCTGCCCAGGGAAGTGGTTGAGTCACCATCCCTGGAGGTATTTAAAAGATGTGTAGATGTGGCGCTTAGGGACATGGTTTAGTGGTGGACTTGGCAGTGCTAGGTTAATAGTTGGACTTGATGATCTTAAAGGTCTTTTCCAACCAAAATTATTTTATGACTCTAGTGTTCATGCCAGTATGAAATCATTCAGATAAAGCTGCATCACTAATTACATAAGAAAGCATTTTTTTTCTTGTGTAGACCAGACCTCAATCTTGTCAATTCTTCTTCTGGAACAATATTCCTAGACTGGATTTCACTTTACCTGGTTTTACATGTTTAGGAGTCAGATATCTAAGTCTGAGTAATTCAGTCTTACCTCCTTTTGAGTTAAAAAAAAATAAATGAATGTATGTCAGAGAGTACCAGCAGGTACCCTCTATTATCCTCCTGAGCACTATTTTCAGATTACATGGTTTACCTTCAGTAGGAGCCTGTTTATTTGTACCTGTGAGGGTGTGATGATGACTAGCTTGAATTAGTGTCTGTATGGGAATCACATCAGGTTCAAACCGCCCAAACTTAGAAGAGTATGGAGAACATCACAGGGGCTCATTCTTAAATAAGCTTCTGGGAATTAATTTAGCTGGTTCAGATGTACCCCTAGATATAGGTGTCCAGCACCCATTTCAGATGCGTGAAGGTATCTGAGACATCTCTGTGGGTTGGCAGATATAATACAGGCCTGTTTGTCCTACTTGTTTCAGGAGAGGCAGCTGTAGGCCAGATGGCACAGCTTTGGGCATCTCAACTGGCATTAGATGTCTATGTTTAGACAGCTGAATTGTGCCCTGAGCAACTTGTCTGCTGCACTTTTCTCTGGATCTCATTGACTAAACCTCTGTTGACAGTAGTGGGAGCTTAGATAAGTGGCCCATATGTGACACCTACATACCATAGCCAAAATTTAGGTATCGTAGACTCAAACTGAATCCCACTTAGCACTCTTTAAATGTAGTTTAGGGTAAGATTGATTCCATCCTTCAATGTGATATTGAATGCTAAGTCCATTTTTGCCATCTGACTGTGGATGCAATCGCTTTCCCTGTATTCCCTGCATTTTTACTTCCTTGACCATGACATGCTGCTGCTTAAATGAGTTTGTCTTATCCTTCCCTTTAGTTATATCTCAGAAAACCTTTGTCTTCCCACTTCCCCTCCTGTTCTGTGCTCTGTTCAAATTCCAGCTCCAAATAGGTCCTTCAATAATAAAACAGCACCTGCCTAGTTGCAAAATGGCATCAGCACGATCTCAGCCTCTTTAGGGTGGGATCAATGCCCACAGACACAGACAATGTGGCACAGTCTGGCCTCTGGACAGACATCCTGCTGCTGATATAAATATGTGGCTTTCATGGCAAAATCATGCCATTCAAACGCATACTAAACATTAATTTTTTCTGAGCTAAGCTGTATCAAGTGAATCTCAATGCGCAGGGAAGGGGAGGATGAATGTGTTGCTGACCACTGCCTTGCACGTGTCTTTGCTTAGGATTTTTCATGTAACAAATGTTCCCCAACTTGCTTTCAAATCCTGTCCCTTCACCTTCCAACTCTAAAATCAGCAGTCACAGAGATTTGGTGTTTCTCTGTCTTTTGGCTGCTTCTCAACACCAGACTCTGCCCCTCTATCACTCTGTTGTATCATCTGATAAAAAGCATTCTTTCTTGGTTTTGTTCTTTACTTGGTTTTGCAATTCTGACCTCCATTTCACCATGCACATCAATTAAAAACCACTGACTCACACACATAGTTTAAGTAGAAAGATACATAAAGTCAGTAAATCCTAAAAAGGCGCTATTTCCTCTGTTCTTTCACCAAAAGGCATTTCTTTCCTTTTTCTTTTTTTTAAATCACGCATTAAGCTTCATGCTTCAGGCCTAATCTTGCAAACACATACACATTTAATCACATCACAGCTCTCATTTGAAATCAAAGAGATCATTCACATGTGTTTGCAAGATTACATTTTGCAGCTCCTTGAATAGGCCCACCTTCTTATGAGCCTGCAGAGCACTGGGTGCATTCTGAACGCAGTTCAGCACCCGCAAGATTTAACTTACAAAACTGTCATCAGTGGAAAGGATCTTTAGCTGAGCAATAGCAGGTTAAAAGGAACGCAAATTGAGATGCAGTAGTTGTTATTTCTAATCAGCCCTGATGTGAAGGAGTGAATTTTCTTCTCTTTCCGAGCAGTTGGCAGTTTCACCTTGTGACTCCGTGCCTTAAACAGTTAGCAGAACAGAATGGCAGCTTCACTTGTGAAGTTATTGTAAATGTTATGCATAACAAGCTAATTTGTTGCTGTTCTGCTAAACTGGAACTCTTGTTTCTCAAGGGCATTTACTCATTGTGATTGTGAACTGTTGCATTCACGTTTTATGTTTGGTTAATCTAGTGAGCACTGTAACCTGACTTGTCCTCTTTGAGAGAGTGGTGTGATCATAACTCAGCCCTGAAGGGTGGGGTTACAGTCTAAAGTCTCTCAGAAAAGAAAAATAGGGGATATTTTCTCTGGGTAAAATCACTGATGTTATACCACTGAACCTTGGC
This sequence comes from Jacana jacana, assembly GCA_013400555.1. NCBI lineage: Eukaryota > Metazoa > Chordata > Aves > Charadriiformes > Jacanidae > Jacana > Jacana jacana. The sequence continues at coordinate 220,078 of VZTM01027500.1, forward strand.
TCAGCACCAAACAAGTAATGAAGAAAAGAACTCCTGGCATAAAGAAAACTAAAAGAAAACAACAACCCAACCTCAAAACAACTCTTGCTGATAATTCTGTGTGCATGATCATACCAATGCAAACAGAAAGGCAAAGAAGGCTTGGGAAGATGTTACAAATATCTTGAGACCTTTTCTGTGATTTGAAACTGGCTGCAAAAGCTCTCCTGCTAGGCAAAGCTATCTCTTTTGCAAAGCCTCAAGCCCCCTGAGAGCAAAATGTCTAATCTTTATTCAAAAAGAGGCTGCTGCTTAGCGATATCATCAGTCATATAGCTACACTAAAACTAACTTCCATGGTGTTGGGGCTGTGTCCTGCGAGAGTGTACATTACAGGGACAAGAAGTGCAATGCAGGCTTGAAGCCAGAACAAATGAGCAACCGAGCAAGACCCGGCTGTGGAGCAGGGAGCTACACCCAAAGCTCTAGAATAGGATCCTAACGCCAGAGAATATGCTGGATGAGAGTCTCCTCCAGCCTTCATTTATTTAAATGTTTTTTGGGGTTTTTTTTTTGCTTTGTGGAGGGTTTTTTCAGTCCACTTCAGCAGAAGTCACACAGCAGCAGCAGCACATCTGCCAATGTGGGTGGCCCTGTACACTTTTCCACGCCGAGAAACTAAGACTATCTATCTGCAGGGTGCTGTGGACCAGACAGACAGGCGTGATTGTCCTCACACTCACTAAAAACATGAAGTAACTGATTGCTAAATAACTAAGAATACTGGGTTTACTTTAAGCTGAAATAGCTAAGAATAATAGCAGGTATTCATTTAACCTTCACTGGTTCTGAGCCCAAGGACTTGGCGTTAAAGAAATCGTAAATGTTTATGTCCTGTGACAGACATTTCAGGAGTGTCCAAGCTGCACGTAGAAGTGGGCTAACTAATGCGAGCGAGCTGCTAGAGTTTAGAAATAACCTGCTTGCTCCTCACTCACCCGTCAGAGCCAAGGATTTGACAAAGTCTTTTTGACTGAACGTCTGGGCTCCAGCCGACAGCAGCACATTACATGAGCCGGCGTGTAACGTAACTGGTTTCAGCTGGCTTGCGGAAAAGTCCCTTGAAAATATCATTCCCAATACTTTCTTTTCCCAGCTAAGGGTAACAGAAGTGACAATGATTACATGATGTTAATGTGATATTTATAACCAGCCTGTTAACTACTCTAAATAGCAGCCTCATGCACAAGGTTCTTGCACACTTCCAGCATGTCTCTCAGGCTGGGGCTAAAGAGCCCGATTCAGGTAGGATGGGTTTGGTGTAAAGAGAAAATTCACACCTAAACTCAGAGTTAATCCAAGCCCAAGGACCCCCTACTCTCTCAGCTTGTCTTCAACCCACAGTGTGGACATGACACAAGTCTCTGCGTGGTTTGAGCCGTGTTCAAACAGCAGTATGGAAGTATCTACTGAACTTTGTCCTTAAGTCAGCTCTTCACATAGCTCCAGGTTCACTGTGATTTGGAGAACTGTTTTTCATGCTACAACCTTTTCTGTGCCTATTATAGTAGCAGGCAGGAAACAGTTCAGTTTTCTTTGGTATCATTTTAGCGTGGTTTTGTATGGTGCCTGACCATCCTCTCTTTTCTAATCGATATTTTATTAACTAGGACCATATTCTACCAAGCTGGATTTATTTGATTAAATGCATAATCTTTTCCATCTGCCTGAGTTCATGTCCAGTAGATTGTGCCCACTGTCCAGCTGCAGAGACCCACAAGCTCTTCAGTACTAGAAAAAGGATTCAAAGTCCAGAGCAAAGTTGCACGTAGAACTTAGTGAAACAACAAGTCAAATAAAAGCAGATGTCATTGGTACAGTCACCTGTTTTAGCTGTAGTGTCTTTTAATAAGATGATATCCTTGCAGGGAGAGTAAAGCTTTACAAGGACACAGGTTTTTTTCCATCCAACATACTGAAGATCCAGTGATCTTTTCCAGTTCTATGCTCCTTAACAAACAGAACTGTCTCCTTTGCTCCAGGATGCAGACTTTTTCTATGACATCAGCATGGGCTCCTTCACTTCACTTGGCTTTCAGTTTTGGCACTTATGACAAAACTTAGCAGATTTCATCAGTGCAAAACACAGATACAGAATGAAGCACTGTTTAAACCATTTGCCTTCCAAATTTCCAGGAAATTTCGGCTCTATTGGTTTTAGCTACTTCATTCTGCTGCTCAGAGTATTTTGTGCAGGTAATATTTTGTTCCCAGACAGTGATTGATGGGGTTTTTTTTTCAGAAAGAGCCCTGAGCCAGGGCTCTGACAGAGAGGTCTGCATTGTCTAGTATCTAGTTAGTGATCAGCATTGTTAGTTTCTACATAATGCAGGACAACTAGTTTCAGTAGTGTATGCTAAACATTCTTAAAGGTATAGCTAAATTCACCTGTGGTAAGACCTCTGGTTTAATAGCACTGACCTATTAAGTCAGGAATAGCAATATGGACCTTGCAATTTTAGAAGTGAAGTCACCATGTTACTGTGTTTAAGAATTATTATTTTCCACAGCTAATGAAAAAGTAACTTAATGTAGTAGCTTTTGAGGTAGCAAGCAACTATAGGGAATATAAAGGCATAACTTCATATTTTACTTATCGGTGTGAATACGTCTCTTGGAGATATGTCTGTCTTTAGTACCTTTCTGGACTGCCCCATTATCAGAATTAATTCAAGTCAGGTGGCTCAGCTTTGTAGCTTCTCTCTTTGTCAGGGTGAAGATGGAGACTAGCAGGGCCTTAATGAACAGATTTTGGTTCCTTCATTCTCTGTCTCTTTTCAAATTAGCTGCCATTAACTAATGTAAAACTTTGCTATTATTCCTAATAAACTCACACATTTAGGATATGGAAGACAATAGGCCCAAAGGGGTGGTAAGGAGCTAGCCTTCAGATCACATCAATACTGGGAAAGTCTTTGGGAAAGTCTTCGGGAAAGCTTGTAACTGCAGAGGTGCTGCATTTAAGTGACAAGAAAGTGCTTTGTTTTATGGTAGCTAGCTGGATTCAGGGGTTAGAGCCACTCTTTAGCTCTGCTGCAATTTATAGCACCGACACACCATAAAATGCCAGGGCCAGGCACCTCCCCTGTGCTGCTGTTTCATGTCTTTTTAATGACAATGAGATGCAGTACAAGTGTACAGGGCTACACAAGAGAGGGGTACAGGGCTCAGCTGGGAATGAGATCCTGAACAAGGAATTACCTCCTCTCAGAGACCTCAGGAAAAAAAAAAAAAGGAAAGGAGTACACTTTTTGAATGAGAAAAGGTACAAATTCATTAAAACTGCATCTGCTCATTACAAACACAGCCTGTGGATAAGACTCAGCCTATGTTACCGAGGGAAATGAAGCAGGCAGCATGTGTGTTTTCATTTGATGTATTTTGCTTGATGGTTTGTTTGGTTTCAGTCTGTGTGTGTCTCCTTCGCATTGGATACCACATTCATGCACAAGCATTTCTCTTTTTATGCATCTTTGCATTACAAGGATAGCCTTCTCTTTCCCACAAGATTTGACTTCAAAAACTGATTCAAAACATGACACTGCAGTTGGATGCTAGCAGCTGCTCAGTGATTCTCTCAAAGGTACGGGCTTACCCTGTACACTTTACCACAAATAACAACACCCTCATTAACTGTCACTGAGATCAGGATTTTTTTACCTCTTCATCTTTTTCTCACCTACCATATCCCTGCTCACCACACTTCGTCTACTTCCTCAAAATCACGGGCGTCAGCATGACCTTGATTAGAAGCTCAGCAAAAATTGAAGCCTCTGTTTGATGCACATGCTTGAATGGTTCACAGGTGGAAAGTGCATTCTCTGTTAACCCCACTCCGCTGCTTGTGTCCCTCAACAGGGTTGAGATCAGCTTTATAAAGGGGAGCTGCCTTGTCTCACTGAGGCACAGGTACACACTGCATCTGACAGCAGCTGAACCTGTATCCATGTACTCACAAGCGTTCACACACACTGCATATGTATACAAGTAAGAAATTGGAAGGGACCGGTTCAGCATCCCTCCTGCACATTCCCAAACAATCAAGAAGCAGTATTTAGGGAATTCGCATGAGCCTCAGAGGTCTGGTTCTGCCCAAGAAAGGTAAATCAGGGCCAAAATAGGTGGCTGTTTTCACAAGCCTGGTATAGATGTTTCCAAGGTAGAGTGGGGAACAACTGTAGAGCTCATAAGTCTGGAGGCTCTGAAGCCAGTGGAAAATCCCCAAGAAACAGCCTTAAATTACAGCAGTTCCTATAGCTGCTGTGGGTTACGCCCAGCGATGTGTCAGTTGCTGGAACGTGTTCAGTAATGGAGTGAGCACACCTTTCCCTCTCTCCCCATTGCTCTTTTTATTTTTTTTTTCCTCAGAAGACTCAGGAGTCTCTTATTCTGAACCTCTAGCGCTAAGTTAATAAAAATAAAGATCAATGATTAACTACACATGCTAGGCTTTACTTACTGGAGCATTTAAAAATGCTGAGAATGCAATTTCTCAAGCTGTGGGTTGAAGCAGTTGATGGGGAGGGGGCGCAGAAGCAGCCGAGCGAGCCCGGAGCAGTGCAGTAGGAGTAGGTATTGCAGCCTCCTTGGTGAGCTGCAGTAGCCACACTGTACCAAAGGCATCACCCCCAGGGAGAAAGCTACAGCCCAGGTGTGTGACAGAGACACCGCAAGTTATCAAATTGTGGTGTGCCTCCATACAGGAATGACGGTTCCTGTCTTTCAGTGACTTTCCCAGAAAGCTGACGAGGAAAGGATCTCTAGGTTTTTGCATCCCAGACCCCACTTCTGTAAGAAAATCAGGTTGAGGAAAGAATAACAGCATGGTTCAGTATCACTGATCAAACGAAGGACATATGAGAAGGATGAGATCAAAGTTAGAGGGTCATCACAGAATATTTTTATTTTTCAGAGTGCTATATTCTCCATTCCTGTGTCAGTTCCATTTATTGTCTTGCCGGGTCCCTGCTCTACATTTAACTAGAAACCAGAGCTTCCCCAGCTAACAGGGAAAAGTATCTTGGTAATTAGGGCCTCCAGAAGGCTGTGACACAAACAGTGTGTTCTAAAGCAGCGAGTCTATGGGATTCCACTGACTAAGGCATCAGATATCACTTCTGAACCTGAAACCAATTTCTGTGAGCCATGATGCTGTCCAGGTCGAAGGGTCTTTGAAGTACATTGGCTTTCATATTCCATTTATAATGTACTCAGTGAGAAGCAGTTAAAAAAATAGTAGGGTAGATGTCGCACAAAATTGGAAGCAGTGAGCACAGATAATACTGAAGGAGATATTGAAGGTACTGCAGGAGAAATCATGGGTACCAGTAGCATGTTGAGGTTGGAAGGGACCTCTGGAGGTCACCTTGTCCAGGTGTTAGCTGTATTGTAGGAACTACCTATGAACATTTAGGAAAAAAGGCCTCATTTTTTTAGGTGGTGGCAACAAATGGATGACTTTAGACAATTTTCATGGGAGTTTGAAAAAGTGCAAATACTTAGGTTTGGGTGAGGAGCTAGGTAGGGTAACTATGGAGATCTTATAATATTCCTAAAAGGGGATGATAAGAGAGTTGCCATGTTCAAGCTCATCTTGGTGGACAGGCAAATGTTCACTGCCAATTTAGAATATATAGGCTTGCCTGTGTATTAATGACCATGACTGGTTTAAATGTATTTGACCACAGTGCTGCTACTAATCAGCATTATATTTTATCAAGCTTTAAATAGTAATTTGAAATTTTTTTAAATTAATTGGCAACACTATAGACTGAAATGTATATATAGAATGAGAAAAGCTTTAAAAAAACACACAAGGAAGCGTTTAAGAACTAATTCTTGGATGCTAAATAAAAAACTGTGATTGAGCAACCATGAAAAATGCAATGTATTAAAACCAAAAAGATACAGAGCAATAAAGAAGTCCTCAAAATAAATATTTAGAATCTGTGAAGGAAAGGAAAAAAAAAAGTCAGCGATGGGTTTTAAATTTAAAAAGGAAGGAGATAGAGGAAGCTGCAGGAATCAGAGAAATGTCACCTGTCACAATGAACGACCAATCAAATTTAAAATGACAACAGAGCTTTAAAAAAGAACACATTAAAACCGAAATGTACTCTTTAAGTCATTCTCAGATCCATTACAGGATACTGGTGGTGAACTGTAAATAGTGATGGAAAAAAACAGAACTCTAAATTTGGTTCTTTTTTCCATATTTGAGAAGAAGCATCATTCCATTGACAAATTTGCCATTCACAATAAAAAAATGAGCAACAACATCTGCTATATTTAAACTTTTTTAGGTCAATAAAGTGTACACTAATTTATGTCAGTGGTCAAGATCCGCAGGTTCTGGGACACTGTCCCCAGCCAGGATTTATCACCAGCATGTAATTGCATAGGAATAGTATCACAATAGGAGAAATAGTTTTTATGCTACTATGCCTAATAATGCTGTTTATAATCATGGAATCATAAATTAGTTTGTTTTGGAAGGGACCTCAGGAGGACCCTTGTGTGACCCTGATCCAAGCAGGGCCAGCTGTGAGATCAGACCAAGTTGCTTGGAGCTTTGCTTAGCCAGGTCTTGAAACCCCCCAAGGATGGAGACTGCCCAGACTCCCTGGGCAGCCAGTCGCTCTGCCCCCTGGCCTTTCCTCATAGGGAAAGGTTTCCCAGCCTGAACCCCTCTTGTTTCAGCTCATGCCTTCAGTACTTTGTTGCCCTGCCACACATACCTGTGACAGGCCTATGTGTCTCCTCTGCATCCCTCCCCATAGGCACTGGGGTGGTTTTGAGGTGCCCCCAAAGCCATCTCTGTCCCAGGCTGGACAAGCCCCATTGCCCCAGCCTCTGCTCATAGGGACATCCTCCAGCCTTGAGCATCACTCCTGGTTACCAGCATGTTTCCTGCATTGGGAGGATTGGGAGAGGTTGGGGTGTGGGGTGTCACCAAACTGGCTAACATGTGCAGGTGTGGTTTTACAAGTGTTTAGAAGAGGGAACAACTCCTACCCTGAGGTCCTGGCTATGGTCCTGCTGACACAGCCCTGGATGCCTCTGGTCATCTGTGCTGCCAAGGCTTCCTTCCAGCTCCTGTCCAGCTTGCTGTCCTTAGACCTGCTCCCCAGGCAGTCTGTCCTGTCTGTATCATTGCAAGAAACCCTCCAGCTCTGGAGTCTTCCACACAGGCAGGACATGGTCCTGGTGGAACAGGTCCAGTGGGGGCCTGCAGGAGAAATGGGGAGCAACTCTTTATCAGGGAGTGTAGTGATAGGACAAGGGGTAATGATTTTAAACTGAAAGAGGGGAAATATAGGTTAGATATTAGGAAGAAATTCTTTACTGTGAGGGTGGTGAGACAATGGAACACGTTGCCCAGAGAAGCTGTGCCCCATGATGCCTGATCCCTGAAAGTGTTCAAGAGCAGGCTGGATGGGGCTTTAAGCAACCTGATCTAGTGAGAAGTGTCCCTGCCCATGGCAGCAGGGGTTGGAACTCAATGATCTTTAAAGTCCCTTCCAACTCTCCTGTCCTATGATTCTATGACTCTCTGAGCCTGACCATCACATGGTTTCTTAGCAATCTTATTGTCCACCCATCCAGGCTATGACACCCTGACTTAGATTGCAAGAGACAGTGTCAAAAGTTCATTTGTTCACAGATATGCTTTTGATATAATTTCTGACATTCACTCAAGTCATGGTTTCATATCAGTGTTTAGTCACAACATACTTTAGGTTGTGGAGTCTCCGTCTCTGGAGGTACTCAAAACTCGCTTGGACATGTTCCTGTCCAACCTGCTGTAGGAGAACATGCTTTGGCAGGAGGGTAGGACTAGATGACCCCTACCTTTCTGTGGTTCTGTGACAGTTTCAAGTACTCCCATACGCTCCCCTTCCCTCCCAGATAAACTGGCTTCTGAATAGAAGGCTCCTTCTTCACGGTTTTGGTCTTAAGGTACTTCATCTGCATCAGAAGCTCAGACTTTTGTGGGCTGTGGCCTTGGGTGTCTGTGGGTCACTAAGAGCAATTTAGGACTGATTTTTTGGCAATGCTCATATAACACACTTGGCAAAAGAATGCTCTGTTCAGAGGGGTTTTTTTCTTGTTTTCTTAAGGACATGTACCCCTCACACATTTCTCTATAAGGTCACAAAACTGGAACTATTTTGTCCAGAATTCAGGTACTTGAGTAGAAGTCCAAGTCTTCTCACCCAATATGTCTAACAATCATTCAAAGGAGATTCATGATCAAGACAAGGACTTGGTAACCGTGTGGCACTAAGGCTTGATATTATTAAAATGGAATGGAACAGAAAGTGATGTAAATGGAAAAGATGATGGATGTTTACCTCCTTAAAGGTACTTTTCTTGCAGAGTCTACCAGTAGCAGTTGAGTTGAGCACGCTGCCATCTACAGGTTGTCAATACAACCAGAGGAGAGCTACCAAGCTCATGAGGGGTCTAGAGAACAAGGCATACGAGGAGAGGCTAAGAGAACTGGGCATGTTTAGTTTGGAGAAGAGGAGGCTGAGAGGAGACCTTATTGCCCTCTACAACTACGAGAGATGGGTGCTGACCTCTTCTCCCAAGTGAATAATGACAGGACCAGAGGAAATGGCCTGTACTTGCAGCAGGGGAGGTTTAGACTGGATAGACTTACTTTACTGAAAGAGTGGTCAGGCACTGGAACAGCCTGCCCAGGGAGATGGTTGAGTCACCATCCCTGGAGGCATTTAAGAAATGAGTTTATGTGGCACCTCAGGGCATGCTCTAGCAGCTGAGATTATAGGGAGTGTGTTGTGTTTTTGTGTATGGTTGGACTTGGTGATCTCAGAGGTCATTTCAAACTGTAAGAATACTGCAATTCTGTGACTCTGTAATACAACACCTTCAGGGTAATGTTTTATTATTTTTATTTTTTCCATCACTGACCCTGGTTTCTGTTCTGTTTTTCTGCAGTCCTTGAGCATTCCTTTGGGTAATGGACTTCATTGGACTAGATTTATACTGACAGTGACCTACAAGTCATGCTGATGGAAAATTCATTATGGTTTGGGATTAGTTGCTAATCTTTGGGATTATTAAAACTATAGCGCTTGGACGTTCTTCTTTTTGTTTTAATTGCCCACGTTATGAACAAAGGGCACAGCTAGTCCAGCATCTGGTGTACGTGTATAATTTCTTATGAGCATTGACAGACAAATAAATACGAGCTATTTTCAAAGTGACCTTCTCCTTCCATCCGTATTAGAATGTTCTGACAAAATTCATAATTGACTGAAGTCTTTTTATAGCTGCAATGAACGTAATGACCAAGGACAGAGTTTCCAGGCTGCCCCGTCTCTGCTCGGTTTCCTGTCGCAGCCATGGCTCCAGTTGGGCTACATACGATCAGGGTAGCGCCTTTACTCTGGCAGAGTGCAAAGAACTCAGCAGCTTCCACTGTGGGGATTTGACTTCACAGTGGATAGCATTTCTAACTGGAAATAACCATGCTTTGGAAGCATCTAGTAAAACCTAGCTGGCCGTATGTCTTACCGTTCACAGAGTGAAATGGAGATGAAGCCATCAGCAGTAGTCTACAGGCAATTTGTTCCTAAATTCTAGAAAAATCCTGTTTATCCTCTCTGTAATACATTACTAAATTATACTGATTTTTAGTACATTTTATGATTCTCGCTTTAGTCTATAGTAAGAAAAAACCCATGGATTCATGACAAATTATTCTGCGAGCTTCCTGGCAGCAGCACCTATTGAAACAGTTTCTTGCTGCTTGACTATAATACAAACACCCTTGAGTTCCTGTGGGTAATGAAATAGCTTCTTGCCTTTCCGTTCCTGAAAGATTGAACAGTGTAGCAGGAACCTCAGCGACGTGCTGCAAGGAAAGAAAACAGAGGACAGCTAGCAGTTTGCAATTTCAGCCTCTTTGAGTTTGCTACCCAGTGTGTCTTCACATTACTCTGAAAGCATCTGAGGACCGTGATCCCCTCTAACAGAGTACTAGTGTGGAAGGAAAATTTTGGCTCATTATTAAAAAAACCAACAACAAAACAAACCAAAAACCAAAAAAGAAACAGCCTTCTTTGGCAATCCGCCAGCCTGAGACACATAACTGAGTGCAGCCACTTGTGAAATAATTAACGCTCGCAGTGGTTTGGTCGACGTGATAGTTTGAATGACAAATGTCACTGCATTCCTAATGTACTCTTGGTGACCTACACATAGACACATATCGAATAACGTGTAAAATCAGGCACTTCACCCGCACTCAGCTACCTAGGCACAGAGGAAGAAAACTGAGCAGAAAAAAACCCATAAAAATGCCTTTATGGTTTGCTATGATTGATTTGGGGGTTAGTACTGCAGCATGAATCGTCATATAAATGTCGTATTATCATATGGTCTCTTAAGACGCTTCAACATTTCAGAAGGAATATTTTTATACAGGCGGCAATTGGCAGTAATTGTGGACACAATGACAACAGCAGGTGTGGACACAGCCTCAGAGCAGGCACAAAGTGTGTGAAGAAGTTGGGCTCTAGCTCTGCTCCCAGCCCATGGCTCGTGGGCATCTTCGCTCACGTGGGCATCTTTGCCTCAGCTCTTCCACCTGCAAAACAGGGACAATTAATCACATCACAGACTCCCGGAGCAAATGGCATTATGTAAGGTTGGGAGCTTGGCATTTGATGACATTTTTGTGTTGATAGTGCACTTTGATGTGGCCACTGAGAAAGGAGGAGAGCAGCAGGTAAGGAAGCAAGCCAGGTACTTTCTCAGGACACCCAGATGGCAGAATGTACCATGTCACTGATGTCAAGAGAACATATATTTCCAGCTTCACAGAAAAAACATTCCTCCAAGCAATCTTTGCTCCATGATGTTTTGCTGAAGCACATTTTGTTTACAGTATAAGAAAACTACTTTTTTTTTTTAATTTTCTGGGTACAATTAGTCATTTAGAGAATATATCCCTCAAAGTTATCTTGAATGTATGCATTTATTATACTTCAAAAGACTTCTGGTAATTCACGTCCATAAGTTAGGAGGCAACAAGCCAGAAGATGACCTAAAAAACTGAGAGATTAAAAGCAGTTCTTAGGGAGCAAATTGACTCTCCCACATACAAAAATATCTAAGTGGCAAGCTTTTCACAGAGAAACCCTTAGTGATAAGCAAAAGGTAAGAAGCTGATTAATTGTGCCAGTAAAGGTAATTAATATCAGAAGAGCCACTAGGCTGTACTTTTTAAAAGTATGGGTTTTTGTTTGTCTCCGCTATTTAAATTTTTTCCAAGCAGACGAAGAGGACAGAAAATTAATTCAATCAGAAGTTTATAGTTTGCCCTCAGGAAAGGGGCAGGCTTTGTGTATGTGTAGAAGAGGAACACGGGAGTAGAGACCCTTACTCAGCACCACGATTCCTGCCTTACTGTAAGCAAACAAGTTATCTTTGCATCATTTTGGGGAGTGACTTACTTGCTCTCATGCTTCCACCCAGCTGCTCTTGTCCTTGTCAAAAGAGGACTTCCGTCATTGCAGGACATATTCTTGGGCCTATTGTTCCCAGAGTTAACTTCTAAGCAGGACCAGGCGAACGTGTGCCCCTAATATTGACACACAGAGGTTACACTGATCTGGAACAAAAGAGAGGGGTAGATGCCACATGGTCTTGTGGTGTTTGTCTCTGGATAGTCTGTAGAGGTAAAGGACAGGGAGAGACAGAAGCTTGGGCTGACACACAGGACATGCTGAAGAGAACAAGATTTTGCCGGGATTTTAGCCTGTTATATTGATAATGGAGAGCAAAGGTCAGAATGGATGGTGGCTGAAAAGGAACAGGTCTCTTCAGTTTGGTTTCCCTTCATCAGGAAAACACACTGTTTGTAAAATCAGCCACAGCTTTCAACAATGGACTGGCTGGAGATGAGTCACTAAAATGAATAATCCTTTTTAATCTCTATGAAAAACATCCTGTTAGTGTTGCCATATTCTAGGAATTGTTATAACAGGAGCAGCAAAAGGATTAAGTGCTTAAATCTGTCCCACCACTACAAGTTTACTGTAGCAGAATCTCTCTGCTGGTAGTGAGTCTCCACTTCTCCTTACAAAAACAAGAGAATAGTCCTACTCTATATTACATTTTCTGCAACAAGCCCTCCGGGACCAACCAGTAATGTAGCTATTTAAAAAAATTAAAATCTCGATCATCTCACAGCACATGCTGAGAATTAAATAAAAGTAAGGATCACAAGTTCACCAAGATGAGACCACAACCTGTTCTTGATGCCTTTCACTGAGAGCATTGCACTTCTGCCGGCAAATCCTCCGGAGAGTAAGAATCCTGTAGGCTCAATGCTCTTTTCCGTGCTTTGTAGCACAGCGCTGTGCCTCTTTCAAAAGGTGAGTGATTCTAGGAAGTGATTAAAATATGTAGGATATTCTTGGTACCATAAGGCTGAAGCCTGTGCTTTCAATACCAAATGCAAAAAGGCTGTCAGCTATGAAGAATGAAAAAGCTACCCAGCTACCTGACAGGAACGATTAGTCTCATGAGCTATGAAAATTGCTAGAGGAGGCAGATGACTGCTTTGTTTTCCCCACAATACTTAAAATGGCAAGAGCTTGCTAAAATATTTAGTGTTAATAAAAACTGATGACAAGCTCTTACCGGTCTCTTTTCCAGAAGTGAGAGTTCAAGAAGACTGTCTCCTTTCATTGGCTCTGTCATGTTAAGGTATATAAAAGTTGTTGAAGGTGATACAACACAGAACCCAAAGAGACATTCTCAATTAATCTCAAATAAATGACAAGGCTTTATCATCAACAGGTGGCCTAGCAGTGCTTGTTTTGAACTCTTTTTTTAAAATACATCACAAGGGACTTTTCAAGGTGCTCAAGCCTTCTGCTCCCATCTACTAGCATTGACTTGAGCAGAAGCAAAACGGGATGACACCAGCTGTATTTGCACAGTGGGGCAGGTGTCATGGTTGTAGGCCCTGAGCCTTGGCCATGTCCCAAACCCAGAGTGAATTTACCCCATGATGCTCCCGCTGGTCCTCGCTCCCTGACTACCCAGACCATCCACCTGCTGCTGCTCCCTACCAGTTTGGCCGCCCTTTCCTGTGCCTCTGGGCTTCTTCCCAAAAGTAAGTGGGGTGGAGAGGGAGCAGTCTGCACCTGTATCTCTGTTCAAGGTGAGTCAGAGCTAAAATTTGCACCTAGATCTCTCCAGCTCTTGGCACATCTCCCACCTTCATTGAGTAATTAAAAACTATGGAGCGGGACTTCTTAACTCTTACTCATCAGGTTCATCCTTCTGTCAGCTGAATTTTAATAATGTTTTGGATAAGTAGGACAGATGATAGGATAATACTTCGTTAGATGTAAAATATATATTAAATAACTGTTGATTATGTATATATAGATATATATAATCCATAATAAAAAATCCCACCATAACATGCAGGGGTAATATCTGATAATAAGAAACTACAGATCTGGCCAACAGCTGTGCATTTCTTTTCAGTAAATGCTAACACAGCTTGGGATGGAAAGCATTTTAGTTCTTCAGTCCTGCCAGTTCGGGCAATCCCACCAAATAACTAGGCAAATTTCTCAGGCCTTAACACTTTACATTTTTTTGCACCTACATTTTTATTGAAAAAACCAGCTCCAAAACTCCCTCCTTGGATGTTACAAAGGACTCCAGGCTGAGATGTTTATGGTCAATTTACACCCCATTTGCTAAGTCCCTTCTCTGTTAAACAGGAAGAGTTTTAGTTCCCTCCTTGAAATTTTGTGGAGGAGTTTTATGTTTCTGCTCTTGGAAAAAGGACCGATAGCTAGAATGGACTGAAGAGGACACTGGTAAGAGTCCATAGGTGAGGATACCTGGTTATCCAGAACATCCTCTCCTAGCCATCATTTCCTCTTGTATACTGACTCCTCCTGGAGCCCAAAATAAAAGAGAGTAAGTGATATATGCTGTCTTTCTTTTTAAAAAAATAAAAAATAATAATAAAAAAATTCTTGCTTCATTTCATCTATCATTAGTTCACTTTGGAGGCCATCCTTAATACTATCCTTTACTGATTTATTTCTCTTCCAGGAAAGTGACTGAGAAGACAGAAAGCAACTCTTATCAGGTGTCTCTTCTCATGTTATTGGACTTATGTATTATGTCCACATAGCTAATCCAGCTGTCATTTTAAAACTACTCCAACTCTGCATTCTATATAATGTCATATAAAAAGGTCTATCAAATGCAACAGAATATTCAAAAACTAAACAAGTCTTCCTTTTTTTCATCACTGTTCAGAAATGCCAGACACTTTGGGGCAACCCATGACCCAGCAGGGACAGACCTAGTCCGGGAGCTGAGTTCTTTTGTAACTGACGGCATGTAATTTCATTTCCATTTTTCCTGCTTGTAAGATGGAGAGCAATGGCATTTATTTGCAATTTTAAACAACATAGAAATATACACAACAAAAATCTTTTAACTGTTGAAGACAGCTACTACCAGATTCCTATGGAATTTACTTTATTACTGTGAACATAAACATACCCCTTTGAAATCGTGGCTGCTCATATGTTACTATCCAATGTACTTTTGTTATAGGAAGTAGAAAAAAATTGGTTGTTGGAAGTCTAGGCAACTAAATAAAATTAGATTCACCCCATAAGCATGACAAGAATGTCCTTTACTGAACCTCAGTGCCTCACGAAGAGTTGGCCACGTGTGAAAGGAGGTAGATGATCTTACATGTTCCTTTTGCTAGTACTTGCTGCCACATGATGAGTTAATATTTGATTAGGCAGTGCTGTATCTATGACACCTGTTCACCAGGGAGACTAGGCCAACAACTGATGTAATCTACCTTATTATACACTTAATGATAGAGGAGAAGTGCTGCTTTTCCAGCTTCCCACGTCTGCTTTTCATTTCCTCTCCTACACATTCCTGAGGGGTCATGTTCAGTGCCTTGCAAGAGCAAACAAACAACTACAGAATTTCTCTCTCTCTCTCTCTCTCTGTGATTCTCTGCAATTTGCCTGAAAAAGAGGAGAAAAAATTCCCCTGAATTGTGTGTTTCTGGAAAGAAATCTATTTCTTGATAATACTTACTAGTGTGCAGGAATTGGCTAGATTTCTCTGACTACAATAGATCAGGACAAACATACCAAAAAATGCATTGGTACTAAAGCTACAGAGAAAAGCACATATCTTCCATACTGGTGAATCAAGCTCTAGGCTATCACCTCCAGACCCTTTTCACAAATGCCCTCTCATTCTCAGGCTTGGAACTCCTCATTTTTTTTAGGTCAGTTCTCTGAGAAAGTGAGTGGCTATAAGTGAAAGCTTGCAGGGGCTCCAAAGCACCTCATATGAGCAGACTCTCAATTACTCTCCGGCGTTCCCAAGGTCACAGTGCCTTCCTCTAGGAAATGCTGTGCTTCTGGTGTGCACCACTACTACTTGCAGTAATTTTTGGAATCTGAATATGGTTTGTATTTCAAATGTATAAGGTTGTGCTCAGGAGAGTCTATTCAGCCAATGTGATTTCTGGTTTTTTCAATTTGGCCTTCATAACTTCTGTAGCTTTCCTGTTAAGAAATCCCCGTCTTTACGGGAAATCCCTCAATCTCCCTCATAACTGTCGGTCATTACAGCCTTTCAGACATTGTCTTTCTTACGCCATTTAACCGTTGGTATAATGCAAATATATTATCAAGGGAATATTTTCTGAAGTTTCCATTCAGATTTTTCCTTCCCATTATAGGAAATTCATGAGTTTCCCTGAAGATTTGCCTTTGAAGAGAGGAGAGTTGCAGTGCATTTCTATTGGAATGCTAGCACTGCTTTTCTTCTCTTTCCAAAGTATTTTTGATTGACAAAGGGAGGGCTGAGAATCAGACAGGGTGTATCTTTCATTGCCCTGGGCTGGGACCTTTCCACAATTCAGGGACAATGCTAAAAGGCCCGGATGGCATTTGCTTTGAAGACAGAGGGCTGACTGCTCCCAAGTGCTGATCAAAGGTGGTCAACAAATCGGTGAAAAAGCTGTAGTCAGTCTATGTGGAAATGAGAGCAAACAGTCATTTTGTTTATAGATCTGCTTGTTGAGCTACTAAGAGTCTCCATTCACTCCTGCCGGGTACCCACCTTCTTACCTGTCAGAGTTCCTGCAGATGCCACAACACGTCTTCCACGCAAGGATAACAGGAGGTAGGGTCTCAGTATAATCATAAACCAGTACTTACTGAGACTCCCCAGGGAATCAGTGTCTGAGCATCACAGATAGCGTGGGGATTCCCAGATACATTTTTGAAAGTGGTACAGAGAAACAATTCTTGACATGCGATTCATGTGATTGCATTTCAAGTCCCTATGATTTGATTGCCCCTTTGATCACATCTTGCAAAAGAGTTTCATGTCCAAAATTAGACTGGAAAAAATGCTGCTATAATTACTTAGAGGAAATAGGAAGAGGGGAACATCTTCCACTGCCAGCTACTATGCCCGCAAAGATAACAAAAGCTTTGGCAGAACACAGCACTGGGCATGTGCTGGCACTCTCCACTTTGAACCCCTTCCAGGAACTGATGGTGAGAAATAAGCACTTTGGTGCGAGCCCGAGAGGTCTCTTCTAGAGAGAGTACACAGTGAGTTACACTCGTCTAAAAGCTGTGCATTTAGAGTAATAAAAAGGTTTGATTGATGCACTTTAAGGTGTTCTACAAGGTTTTTCTCCCCTGCCCAGTTCATTTAACATGCTTATTTACTGCAGTGCAAATCATACTTCATGGAGCTGAGATGACAAATGAAGCCTGCCACAATTCTGCATGAAATGTAACATGTTTTCTTAGGCAAGACAGGAGTTGACAGAGCATCAAATGTTCATGTTCCATCTATAACTTTCACTCTGTCAAGTCCTCTATCCTCTGCACGCCAATTATAATAAATATAGCTGACTGCATATAGCCAGGGGAAAATGAAGGCGGCTCTCTAACATATGTACAAATAAAAGATCCAGACATTTGTAAATCTTTTGATTGTTTACATAAAAGCAATGCCCTGTTCTCTTTGGTTTGAAGACAATAACTTGGAAAGGAATACATCTTTAGAAATCAACATTGAAATACAAGTAAAAATATTCAGCTCAGAGTACCATCCTCTTACAGTGGGAGCTGAAGACAGAAGGTGGTGTCAGTAAACCTGGCTGGGTGAAATATCGTTACCATAAGAAGCATTTCTGAGTTCAGGAGAAGTAGTAGTGATTTATCCTCCCATAGGTATTAACATCTCAAGCAAAACAAGCAGCATATTGTTTGCTAGAGAGAAATAAACAAAAGGACACATTCCCTTCTCACATTTTTGGGAAGGACTTTCTTCTGACATGCTGAAGGAAGAGAATTGTTTAAAAAATGTATACTTTCAAGAAATTGTCTTTTGAGATTCTGAGTTTTAGTACATCTTTCACAAATAACATGTGGTGCTTCTTGCCCGGCTGCTAGTGATAAAAGTAAGTCTGAATATTATTTTTTATTTCTAATTGTGCTGTACAGACCCCCCCCCAGCACACAATTAATATTACACTAATCCTAAATAAGCTATACTACAACTAGTGGGTGGGTGGAATGATTTACTTCTCCCTAAATTCTCATGTCAGTCTGAAAACAAAAAGGCTCCCTGTGAATGCTGGATATTCTTTTCTTAATGATGATTAATTATATCCCAGATCATCACAGGTCTCAGCATCAGCCAGAGCCTGATGTACGCATTTAAGGATCCACACTGGTCTCTCATGTTTTCACTGTGTTATCTAATTCAGAATGTGAAGTTCATAAGAAAGATTAGCTCTGTATGAAGAGGTAAAAATGGAATGGGCAGCACGTCATTGCCTCTATGTGAACAGCAAAGAGAGTGTAAGCTTCAGGAAGAATGCTGCTGGACTCCTCTTGAAGGTCTGAACACAATCATGGACGATCACCATAATTAGAGCAAGGGATGGAAACACAGGCAGAACCAAGACACTTGTGATTTCAAACTTTCAGGGTCTGTCTTTCTGTCAGGTACCACATGCCACCTCTCCTATGAAGACAGGTTGAGAGAATTGGGGTTGCTCAGCCTGGAGAAGAGAGGGTTCCAGGGAGACCTTACAGCGGCCTTCCGGTACTTAAAGTAGGCCTGCAGGACAGATGCGGAGGAACACTTTATCAGGGAGCAGAGCTATAGAAAGAGAGGTAATGGTTTTAAACTTAAAAAGGGGAAATTTAGATTAGATATTAGGAAGAAAATTTTCATGCTGAGGGTGGTGAGACACTGGAAGAGGTTTCCCAGAGAAGTTGTGGATGCCCCATCCCTGGAAGTGTTTAAGGCCAGGCTGGATGGGGCTTTGATCAACCTGCTCTAGTGGGAGGTGTCTCTACCCATGGCAGGGGGTTTGGAACTTGATGATCTTTAAGGTTCTTTCCAACTCTAACCATTCTATGACTCTATGAGTTTCTGTTCACCAGGTTTAGTGGACCCGAGCCTGGCCATGCTTTTTTATATGTTTATATGTTTATGTTCCAGCTTGTGTAGTCGGTGCAGATTACTCACACTTTGTAAAATATGACAGCTTTTCAGTCATAAAGAGGTACAGCCTTAATACAATCACTTCTCAGGGACCCTGTTGTGGGGATATTCTCAGGAATCCTGATTAATTGAAAAAAAGTGTATTTCACCAAGGAAGTTACGAGTATGAAAAGGATAAGACATATATATAAAAAATGAATGTATATCTGTCAGAAAAGACACACAGGCTTAGAGATAATTTGTTTCAAAATATATGTTAGATTATTTAATTAAATTCTATTTTTATTTTGTCTATGTATAGATTTTTTTAAAAAATCTTCTTTTGCTGAAAACTGCTTCATCCCTATTTCAGAAGGAGAATTACTAGTGACTAGAACCTGTCAGAATAGAGACAGAGTCTGGGGAAAATAGAGAACTGTCAGACTGCTTTACATTTTAGCAGTTAGAGAACAAGGCATTTGTTAGTGTAAAGTTGTTAGTATCAATCTTACCATAAAGAGAGCAAGGGCACCACCTGCTGTTTTAGAAATGTATTTATTTGGGTCATGAAAGTTACTCTTCAAGTACTGCATTGAAAAACAGTCAGGCCTACTGAACAAGCTGGACTTCTTAAGGAAGGCTTTCTCCTGAAATTTAAGCTTATGCAAGACGATTTTAACCAATGATGTGTTTGCCGTTGCCTGTTCACACAATGAACTGTCCTGTAGCAACAATGGTGTCCATAAATGACTGAATATGGGGTACTTACAGAGTTTTGAAAGCAAGGCAGTGTTTCACCCTTCGTTTGTACGTTAGTACATGACCTCTTCCTCACCCAGGCCGTTAAAATCTAACGTTCACAACATTTTCAGTAGATTTGATAGGTACTTGATAACCACAAAAAGTTTTCTCACTGACTTAAGTAGAAATAGCATCTTCAGCACCACAATACTTTAGGTCAGTCTATGAGCTGGAGGTTATGGAATAAATAATTACTGCCAGATAAGTAAGACATCAAAGTAGAGTTCAAACAGCTTTGAAAATTTTCAAAGGACCTTGTTTCCAAAATGCTCCTCATTGAGAATCACGGGCTAGTACACACCCAGCTGCAGTGAGTAGTCCCCTCCCTAGCAAAAGGGAAAAAATGGTGTTCTTATGCACAGATTTGATTTAAACACACCTGCAGGACTTCATAAATTCAACTGTCTGGCAGTTCTGAGGCAATTTGAATAGGGCAAATTAAACCCCTAGCTGACCAGGAGGTAAGTTGTAGAGTGCAATTAAAAAGTCTGAGCAGCAGCTTGGGTCCTCCAAGTTAGAGAAGGCCAAATGCTTAATTCATCCCAGAAGCAACAAGAAATCACCCTATAGTCTTCTCCTCTTCTGCTGAATGACAAGTGGCACTTTGGACAACTCTGCATGAGGCTCTTATATTTTATAGGCTGGTAAGGGACTTTTGTGAGGACTGGTCAATTATAAATAAAACTATCATCTGGCAAAACTTCCATGAGAGTTAAGATTGACACAAAAGGTCAATTTCTATAGTCATTTGGTCAGCCAACGTCCTCAAGGATTTTAAGTGAAAGTGAGTTCAGAACAGCAGCAGCCTCTCCACAAACTTGGGAAAACAACACGAAACATTAACAGATTGTATGCTTTTGCCAAGGAAAAAGATTATCCTGGTCCATTTCCTCTTTAGACAACCAGAGCCAAGATTGGCCTTGCCCACTTACAAGCAAAATTATGAGACATTTTAAATTTCATCCCATATAATTGGGTTCTGATTTGTGCATGAAAAAAATCAAGGGAAGAGTGGAAAAATGTATATAACTTGATTACTTCTCATGAGCTAAAATTAAATTAGCAGATTTTTGTAACCCGTTCACATCAAACATATTTCAGTAATAGGCTCCTAACTCATGGGTTTTTTTCTATCAGTACCGGTTCTTACAAGGTAATAGAAGAGGTGTCAGTAGAGTGCCCTGTGTTCCCCTTTGGAAGATGCTTTGTACATCTGAAAGATGTGCAAAACCAAAATAATCTAGGATTGCATCAAGCTTGTGCATTTATTGGTGGCTTATTAAAAATTAAGTCATTGCTGTAAATGAATGCTAATAACAAATTAGTAAAAACTTTTTCTTTTCCTCTGTTTTTTTTTTTTTTACACAAATAGTTTTATTACAAACTTGAGTTCTTAAAGAAATACACATGTAAGAAATTACACAAAGGCCTTGGCATTTTCAAAAATCTTTTGGTATTCGCGTGGTAATAGTCTATAAAATACTTTTGGACACAGGTGTGCTCAAACAATGGTATTATTGCATAGAAATTCTTTAGGAAATATTTCTGAGGCCACTTAGAAGATTTTTTTTGGCACAATATTAACAAAATCAAGGCCTTATACTTTTCAA
>VZTM01027500.1:241126-284688 GCA_013400555.1 Jacana jacana
AATCAAGTCATTCAGTGTGTGAGTAGTGTTTAAAACCCTGAAAAATATTAAATACAGAATAAAGACTATAAGCTCAAAGCAGGATTTGCTATAATAAACACAAATAGCTATTAACCTGGGTTCAGTCTCTGCAACTTCAGCATCGAAACGGCCTATGTAAAATGAACATTTCACATCATATTTTGGCATTTAACATCAAATTCATGACACTGAAAAGAAGAAAACTTTTGTAAGCTTCTTTTTGAAATTATAAACTCAGAGCTTGATTTGCCTAATGGTCGATATCTATATAAATTACTAAAATATTTATATATATATTTTTCTTGACCATTGCTGGATCATTCTTTATTCCACAGGAAAGTTTGTTCTACTGCAGAAAGAAGCTGCATAGTACCAACATAGCAGAAACACTTCCTTGCCTATTTGGGAAACCAATTTGGCAATCTCTTCCAGATGTAGTCCCAATAAAACCAACAGCACTAAAGACTACAAACAGAAGCAAAGGCTTGCAGGATGGCACTCTATTCTGTGAAAAGATGGTTATGTGTTGCTTAACCACAGTCTGTAATCCCAAGACTCTTTTTTACATTAGTATTGCTTTGTACAGGAACAATAAGTACATACCCAAGAGT
Organism: Jacana jacana; assembly: GCA_013400555.1. Lineage (NCBI taxonomy): Eukaryota > Metazoa > Chordata > Aves > Charadriiformes > Jacanidae > Jacana > Jacana jacana. The sequence goes on from VZTM01027500.1 coordinate 241,759, forward strand.
CTGGGATTATGGAGACACCTAGATAACAGTAACAACAAACTTATCTGGGGAAGAAAAATGAATCTAAATCTATAATACAAGAATGAGAAAGGGGGGTCAAACAGTATAAGGCAGAACTGCATACCTCCTAGCACCTTTGCATTTTTTTTCTGGATAAATGCTGACTTTTTATTCTATCAGTGCATTGCATTTATATAAAAATACATATATTCTGATCAAAAGTGCCATTTGGCATGTCAACGTTTGAAGCTTATCTTTGTTGTCTCTTTTCTTCTTCAGCAAGGACAGGGCCAGTAAAGCAGTGTGTGTTAGTTATGCAAGTTCCTAAAAGGCACTTTACTGTTTTCATATTGGACAACAATGAGGTACATATGATATATGTCTAGGCTTCATTGCTGTTAAACGAATAGCACCATATTGTGTGAAATTAGTTGAAATTCAAAAGTCATTATGTTTTTCTCATACAGACTTGACAACGGCTAACGTTTGAGCGCAGATCCCCTGCTTTCAACGTTGAGGGAGTCGGTTTCCTATTAAAAATAAAGAAAAGACCCGTTAACAATTGTTGATACAAGTCCGTTTGCAGGTTTATAATTGACAACACAAACTTCGCAGGTAGCCAAGTGCCTCTTCAAGCTGTGCTGAATTAAGGTGATGTCCCTAAGTTCTCCCATGTGTATTCACTTTCAAATTTGGTCATAGACTATCACAAGATTAGTTTGAAACATAATTCAATTCTATCATGAGGCTGAACATTTCCTTAACCAGAAGGCACTGACTGTTTAATCAGCTGTTTGAAAACATGCTGGAATTTGGGTAGTAAAAAAAAAAAATAGGCAAAGAAACTGAAGACATTTGGCTGTTTGTGATTTTCTGCTACTTTGTGATTTTACAGAAAAATAAAAAACCAGCAAAGGAAATTACATATGGAAATGCCATATAGAAAGATAAACTGAAATCTTTAGTTTCTAACCCTTCTAAGGAGTTACTCCTAGTAGGTGGAAATAAAGCCTTTTCAGACAAGAGTCAAGAATAAATCTTAAGAGGAACGATTGAGAGAGCTGGGACTGTTTAGTTTGAGGAAGAGAAGTCTGAGGGGAGACCTCATCACTCTCTACAACTGCTTGAAAGGGCATTGGAGAGAGGTTGGTGCTGGTCTCTTCTCACGGGCAATGAGCAACAGGACAAGAGGGAATGGCTGCAAGCTGCAGCAGGGTAGGGTTAGGCTGGACATTAGGAAAAAAATTGTCACAGAAAGAGTGGTCAGTCAGTGGAATGGGCTGCTCAGGGAGGTGGTGGAGTCACCCTCCCTGAATGTGTTTAAGAGTAGATTGGATGTGGTGTTGAGGGATATGGTGTAGGGGAGAACTTGTAGAGTAGGGCTGATGGTTGGACTCGATGATCCCAAGGGTCTCTTCCAACCTAAATGATTCTATGATTCACTGCTCTTCTTTAGAAAGGATTAAGAGTTTACAGGAAGCTGCTGAGTATTTGTGAATTATTGTAGTAGGACAGGTCCCCTGATCCAGGATTTATTGATTTGAGATACAGTTTGTAGCCAGAAAAGGCTATGAAATTGATAGGTGTTTGGGTAGGACTCAATAGTCACAAACAACTGTAGTGCCGACTCCTCTAAATTTTCCTCTGACCAGTTTTCCCCTTTCCTAGGGAGCCAGTGCTTACCCGAGAGTTGGCAAATGGGCTCTTATAGTAGTAGCTTTTATGGTTGAGGAGATTATCACAGCCCCAGTGATAATCAGGCCTGGTGCTCAATTTTTCTACCTACTCAGTTGATAACTAACTCATGAACAGTCAAAACTGGCTAAACAATCTGCTTCAATTTTGTCTGAGACAGTTTAAGGGGCATTCACAGATCCAGAAGACATGAAGAGATGAAGAGTGACAGATGACAGGTACCAGGAGGGGCAGCCTGGACTGCGGTAAAAGAGGATGCTTGCCGGCACTCCAGAGGAAAATTGGGTAAGCCATGCACATCTCGGAGCTGGTCTATATGCTAACATTTTAATAACATCCATATGGAATAAATTAGACTGTGTTGAATACTATTTACAGGCAGGAGACCAGAACAAAGCCTCCTACCACTTAATTCCTGAAATTAGAACCTCAACGGGACTGAAAAAAATGCCTAAGGCCTCTGCCTTCAGCTGCATTTTATTCAGAAGTACTTCCTCCAACCTTAGGGAAAGGTAAATAATTGTTCAGCTCACTTAGTTCAACACCTGCACTAATTTCAAGTGGTTCTAATATGTGTTAACGTCCACTAGGGAAAATGTTGTATTCTAACTTAATTTCAATCCTCCCAGTTGCGAGTCAGTGAATAAAATCAAACATAGTTGCAATGCAAATATTGATAGATTATTCTGAAAAGCAAAATATCAGGTATAAATGACACATTGTAAATATTAACAGAAGATACATTCATTAGTTCCCCCAAGAGCTATACACCTTTTTTTCTTTTTGTAACAAAAATTATTAACTGCATACACTAACCAGGCTGGGGCACAGCCAATACTTGGACCACGTATTATATTCAAACAATACTTCTCTTATTCGTATACAAGGCTTCACTGAGCCTCAAATACTAATAAATAAATCATGAACTTACTTGAACATCTCATTCCTTTCTATAGTGGCAAGCCAGAAGCTGTAAGCATTTGCATAATAATTGCAGGTGCCCCGGCCATGGCATTCAATGAAGGGAGCGCTGCGAAACTCCTCTAGGCAGGAACCAGGAGACGCCAGGGCCTGGCCAGAGCCCTCTGCACCAGCACTGGTGTGCTAGAAAAAAGCAAAAGCATCAGTCAGAGAGGGACTCTATACCTCTTCTGCTACACCACCTATTGACTATCTTGCACAAATACTTCTTCACATGCCTCCCCTTGTCCTCTGTTGCGTCCATTTGTTGTTTTGTCCCTCAGTTCAAGGAGGAGAAAGAAGGTGGAGCTGAAAGACTCCAGAGGTGGCACTAGGTTCTCTCGCTTAACGGCAGCACAACACACCAGCAACACCAACTTCAGGGTAGCTGCATGCACAGAAATCCTTCAGGATGGACAATAGAATCCAAGCTATCTCTGTGCTAGCAACAGGTCAGGACCAGCTCTCCAGCCAAGAAGGCATACAGACTGGTATGGTTTATATCTGAATAGCTACACTCAGTTCCTGCCCCATGTCACAGTGGCCTCTCTCCCACCATCAAGCACTAACAGCTTTGAATCCATGCTGTTTCTCAGACTATGCCCAGATCTTACTTGGGAGAGAAGCTGTTGATACAGGCTGTGAGCACAACAGGAAGGATGCTAACAGCTAACCACTATGGAGGACTCCAGGGTGGCTCTTCCAGGCCATTCCTCAGCCCTATTTATTTTACTAGTATATATACAGCTGAAAAAGCTGGATAAAAGGGCAAAAATGCCATAAAATGGCAAAAATGCCATTAATCAAAAAATGGGAATAGGACAAGCACCGTTATCCTACCACTTTAGGGAATGACTGGAACACAGATGTAGAAGGAAAATGGAAAGTTATGCCTATTTCCTCATTTATTCAGCACTTGGATCCTGTGCTGGAGCTGCAAACAAGAGAGCAAGCTGTGTGCATTTCCCCAAAGGTGAACAACTAATTGCTATTGCGTTATTCTCATTTAGTAATTAACCACAATCTTTTTAAAGCCACCCGGAAGGGTAGAGGTCTAATGCCCTCCTAAGACCTGAAGTGACATAGTCAGATATTAACTTTCCTAGAACAGGAGTGTAGATCACACACCTGAAACAAACACTTTTCTCAGCTCAGAGTATGCCCCAGTGCACTCACCATGACAAAAGAGTAACCAATCCAAAGTGAACTCCAGCCTTCAGGACACGGTGGTATTTGAATGGTTTGACTGTGAACGGCTATTACCATAGCAGGAGCTTCACACACAGAACATCTAGAAAGACCAAGACATGGATGAGCTACATGCATCTGAGGATTAATACTTTTTCCTTTTTCAGCAGGTTTTTTTTTCTTTAAGGAGTCTTGCATGAGAAGATGTTGTCACTTTCAAAAACAATGGAAAACCAAAATGGTTCATTTAGAAAAATAACAAACTGGTACATCTTTTGTATGGTTTTTTTTCCCTCATTCATTTTTGGACAGCTTAACTACTAAGTCGTCTTCCTATTAGTCCTTCTATGAGGAATGAACAAGAAACCTCTTATCTGAACATTTTAATGTATTTATCTTTTTCTAGTCCCATTTGTACTGTAGTTTCTAACAATACTCATGTGATGAACATGAGATACAAGTAGCCCAACATTGTAACTCAACAAGTATCCCTTAAAAAGTGGTCTACTGTGATCAGAGACAAGTAAGAGCAATTCATCATCCTCAACATAGCCCCCAGTGTGGCTTCCAGACAGAAACCATCTCTCTGGAAAATATCTTACAAAGGTTATTGCTGCTAATCTTCTCCATGCATTTTCCTTGAAAGTAGCTGTTATTTACATTTGGGCTCTTTATCTCTAGTAAGGCATTTCTAGCAAAGTAACATGAACAGCAAACTTGAAAGCAACTCTTCAGAAAGCTATGCAGAATGAGTTCTTTTACTCTAGATAATTTCACTGTGCCTCAGAACTCCTTGGCTACTGAATAATCAAATGAACAATTGTGCCTTCAGAGGAGAATCATAAAAATGTGAGTTGGGCTGGAACTTTTAATATGGGAGCTGGTAATAAGGAATTTGGTAGATATATTCCATTCTTTTTCTTGTACAACTCCTAAATTGGCTACTGCAGTTAGCTATGATGAGAATGACTCAAAACAGATACTCAGAACTAGACAGTCCGATTCCTGTTATCAAAGTGCTGAAAAGAATCAAGTGCAAAAGGGATTAAGTTGGATTCTGGATAATGCACATAAGCAAAGGAATTCAGAATGAAAGCCTTCTATTTCTGACTTGTAAAGACTGCTTTCATACCTATGGCCTTCATCTTTAGTGCAGAAGTATGACAGTTATTTTAAGAAACACATCAATGAAAGAGTAAGTTAAAAGAAGAATGTAAAGCTGCCTCTATTCTTGGAGCTCTGCTTTGCTTCAAGGAATTTCTGGTATTTCAGTGGAAGACCTTACATGAAAAGAAGTCCCATGACCCAGGGCAGCAAGTGACACTTTTACACCTTTTCAACTTTTGGACTGGGACACATGTTGGTTTAAAAGCCTCAGCTAATAAAATAAATTGAAAGATTTGAAAGTCTTCTCAGATTCCTTACTGGTTTAAAAAAATGTATATTACAATTATCTCACACTCTGCTATGGCTAAAAGGAGAAAAACCCATACACGTGGAAAATAATACATAGATATATACACACATATACATTTTTATGGTGTAAAAGTTACCATAAAATGTGACAAAATGTTGGTGGGTACGTCCCTGAGCAACAGTTTCAAAAGTGATTGTTAAAGGATTTTTTGTGTGCTTGATCAGGGACGGCATAAAAGGAACATGAATTTCAGAGGCTGGTCATTTGAATTTTTCCTAAAGTCAAGCTCCATCCATTTACATCCAAAGAACAAACAAGAAAGTAAGATCAACAAAAACTATAGTTTCTCTTGAGAATCTCGCCCTCAATCTGCCCACTCATTTTCAAGGCATACCGGTTTCTTTGTCACCAGCCCAAGACTAATGCACAAGAGTAACAACTGCAGACCCAAGATGGATTCTGTTTTACAAAATAAATATCAAATGTTTTTGCAGAAGATCCAAAGAGTTTTTTTGAACATAGCAAGATGTCATTACTACAACCCACGATGATTTGAATTGTTCTTTCTCTTAGATGGTATGTATATAGACCCAAGAAAACTGTAACACCAATCTCTACTCCCAATCAATTTATATGGCAGGAAGAGGGATCAGCAAGAGCTGATACAGATTAGAAGCAATGATAGGAATCATATAACAATTATATCTAATGATTATCATTTAAGTTATAAATTGGGTATTCCCTTGTCAAATTTTTATCTAACAATAGTGGTACAGTTCACCAGTCTTGCTCACACATCTGCCTTCAGCACTAGGCGTGTGATGCCAGGATATTTTCTGCTAGTGGCCTTAAAATTTAAAATAGACCAAAAGTCCAATGTGTTGGACTGCTGCAGAAGAGTTATGTCTGATATAAGTGCCATATCTTGTGCTAGCTGAGAATGTGGAATTATTTAAAAAAATAAATAGATGATTGATTTTGCAACTGTTTCCTTTAATTCAGACAATAACGGCTGTATTCGAGCAGTAAGTCCAACACAATGGAAGAAGCCTGGCAGTGTACTGTACGATAAATAACGTGACCATTTTCAAAGAAAAGGAAACAGAGACCTAAAAAGCTTCTAGCTATGTCTAGTCAAAAAAAAAAGAGATTCTTTTTGACAAGAATTGTGAAAAAAAATCAAAACTTTTTCTTCTTCAAAGTACACCATAGCTTTTGCAAAACATCATCTCAAAGTAAATCTTTTCATTTCAATTAGACTCAAAATAGAGTCCTCCATTTGTTTGGGTGTCCCCCAAAATGGGTTTGTTTTTGATCAAAGTCTAAACAGAAAACACGCATACTTTGAAACATTTCATCAAAGGAACTCAAACTTTAAATCTAAAGGCAGGAAATAAAAATATGCAGATTAAAAACCTTTTAAAAAAATAAAGTACCATACGGGCTTTTCACAGGCTTCTCCATTTTACAAAGAGAGCAGAAGTGAAACCGTACCTGCTGATGAATGGTCTGATACTATCACCAGTGATAGGAGCCATACTCATTGGCATGGGCTCAGGAGTGGAGAGCCAGTAGGAATAGTCATTTCTTGATGCAAAGTTACATACGTTGTTGATATTGCAGAACAAGAAAGGCATTGTACTAAATTTACGAAGGCAGCTTCCTGCCGTGCCTGAAAAGTGAAGTGAAAGGTTACTTGTTAGCCCAATTTTGTTAAGCCATCACCAACCACCAAACAAACATTTCCAGGAGCAGCTAAAAAGCAGACAACCCAGTTCGCCAGTTCGCTCAGAGGAATTGACTTCTCGAAGCTCCAAAAAGAAGGAACAGGGCAAGGCAAGGAGTAGCCTAGTCTTGCCTGTAGAATTATGGAATAACTTAGGTTGGAATAGACCTCTAGAGGTCATCTATCCTAACACCCTGCCAGTTAGGCTGAATTGCCTAGGTTGGAAGGGACCTTTAAGATAATCGAGTGAACCATCAACCCAACATTGCCAAAACCACCACACTGCTGGAGTCCATAGCCAGTTGAGTTCTGAGTATCTCCAAAACAGAGATTCAACAACCTCATTGCGGTCCTGTTCCAGAGTTTGAGCATCAGCCCGGTAAAAAAGCATTACTTTGTGTTTCACTGGAATATATCTCATACTTGTTTCCACTGGTTCTTCTGTCACTGAGCACCTCTGAGAAAAGTTTGGCTCCAGCTTCTCTACCCTCCCTGTAAACAGCTGTAGACAGCAATAAAGGCCTCCCCCTAAATTTCTGTTAAGGTTGAGCAAACCCAGTTCCAGATTGTCCAGACCCCACTAGCCATCTTAGTAGCTAGCTGTTGTATTCGCTGTATGTCAGTGTTTTCCTTGTTCCGGGAGGCCAAAGTCTGGGCACGCTATAGCAAATATAGTCTCAAAACTGCGAAACAGAGGGGAAGAATCTCTTCCCTCCATCTGCTGGTTGTTCTTTTGCCAATAGAGCTCAGTAAGCTGGGCAGTGGGGAGTGGGGCAGCTGTTGCAAGGGCACAGTGATAGCTCATGTTCAGTGTTGCTCACCAGGACTCTGAGGTCCTTTTCTGCAAAGCAGCTTTCTAGCAGTCTGTACTGCTGCTACTGGAAATAGCAGTCAGTCCCCAGTCTGTTCTGTTGCACAAGGTTATTTCATTGTGCCTTTGCATTTGCCTTTACTGAACCTCTTCAAGTTTTCCTCAGCCCCTTTCTCTAGCTTGGCCAGGTTCCTCTGAATGGCAGCTTTGTCCACTAGGGATTCAACCGTTGCCCCCAGACTGTCAATAACTACAGATTTGCTGAGAGTGCACTCTGCTGCAGCACCCAAGTCATTAATAAATTCATTAAACAGTATTGGCCCAATACTAATTCCTGAAATACTAATTCACTAATCCACAACCACCACTCAGATTTTGTACATCTGATCACATCCCTCTAAGCCTGATGGACCCATCAGTTTTCCACTCACCTTATCATCTACTTAGCCAGCCCATATCTCACTAATTTGACTACAAAGATACTATGGATGATTGTCAAAGGCTTTGATAAAGACTTTCTTAAATAAACTGATACTGTTTCCACTATACACCAAACTATTCTTTGTACCAACCCAGAATGCATAATAAAGCATCAGCTAGACCAGAATAATTACACAGTTTGTTCAATACAGTTCTACAAATAAGAGAAATATTCCATTTGTAAACAACGCCAATTGAATTCTAATCTGGTTTCTACTTACCCAGATCTTGGCCATGTGCTCTTTCATTGCCTTGTACATAAAGCAAGGAGTAACCATGGTAAATCAGCCTTGTTCCAAATGGACATGATGGTTCTTCAGTGGTTTGACTGTGTCTAGTAACAAGGAAGCCATGAGCAACAGATGGTGCACCTGGTGGGCCCATAGCTCCAGGCAAACCTTCAGGGCCAGGTGGACCAGGGAATCCTCTGGGCCCTATAATACAGAGAGTCTCCTTTTATCTCTACAGCCAGCAATACTCCAGCTACTTAACTAAAGAAGTGAAGTTAGATATATTCACACCTAAACTCCTATATTATTTTTCTATGAAGGAATCAAGTTTTTGAAGAACTTTGGGCTTACCTGGGGGACCATAAGGACCAACTTCTCCTTTTTGCCCAGGTTTACCATCAAACCCTGGACTACCAGGTGGTCCAGGTACACCTGAAGGTCCTGTCATCCCTGTTGAAAAACAAGGAATAGTTACTACTGGATACTACTTCATGTTAGTCTGACTTTTTAGCTTTTAATACAGTAGGACACAGGCACACCTCAGCATAAACTCAGCTCATGTAGACTCAATGCGTATATTTCAATATCTAGAGCACATGTGTAGGTTACTGCAGGTGAAGGGATTATAGTAGAGGAGAACAGAGAAGTAAGCAGAGTGTGTGCTTCTGAAATAACTGGCATTTGCCTGAAATATGACAAGGAAGGGCAGCAATCTCTTCCCTCTCTGTTTATCACATGACTCAATAAACAACAGGGCCATGAACAGAGGGAAAATCAGTATTCTCTTAGCTTCTTCCCAAACAGGTTTTCGGACATGTTATGTCCTCCCTTTATCAATTTCTAGGGATGCTTTGAGTCCCTTAGAGCCCCTAAATTCAGTAACTCTGTCTTTGGGAAAAAAGAAGTTAACACCATCACCAGCATACCAACATTTCTGTGGCATATCAGAAGCTTTGGTTAGTCACAGCTGTCCTTTTCCTGATCACTCAAAAGTAACACTGCGTTCATGTACTGAACTGACTATTAGAGAACAGCAACAGAACCCATACAAGCAAACCCACACAATGTTCAATCACTGAAATTATTTCACAGCTGTTTCCTAAGGGATGGAAGTTGCAGAACTGTAACCCCATCTTCAAGAGCAAACTTCCATATCTACTCTATTAAATAGAAAGAAGATTGTAATCATAATCCACTGTAATTCCCCATCATCTGCTCATAAAGCAATCAGGAACTAAGCTTTCCCTTAGAATCCTAATAGCCTAAGAACATCTCTGAGCTTCTACTCTCCATGTCCTGTCATTCTGAAGGACATGTGTCCTTGTGCCAGGATTTCATTTGTTCTACTCTTTGCTCTATTCTTTTACTCCACAGTGTGTTTAATTTTTGCAGTTCACTTTTCTTTATAAAAATGGCAAAGTCTGGACCAAGAGACTAAACCTGAAACTATGGAACAAGCATCCTCAGAAAGCACTTTTGACTCCAAGATCAAGGTGATTTTCCTCATGCTTGGCTTCTCCCAGAGGCACACAGTAATTGAGCTTGGATTCAACACTAAAGCCAGAAGATACACTAATAAATACATACTGAAGAAAGGATGAGCAATGTCTTCCAAGTAATCCCACTTACCGCTTATCTCAAAAACTGATGTGATGACTGCAGAGTGAGAGCCTACCAAAAAATCACTAGAAAGGCATCTGTTTCTGGGACTCCTTTGGATAAGCTTCTAAAAGAAGGACTCTCTTCCTCATGGTTGACACGTTTTAAGTGGTTTATAAAAAGCTGAATAATATGATACCAAAAATCTTCAAGTGACTAGCCTACCAATGGTCTGTTTTTACATTACTTAAAATGTATTTCTACCAGAAAGTTAGAAACTCTCACCTTGCTGTCCTTTGGGACCTGGAAGTCCTGGGAATCCTTTGAGACCAACAGGTCCTACGGGGCCAGGTAAGCCAGGATCCCCTTTAACAAGTTGAAAAGGACCTGGTGGGCCTGGTGGGCCTTGTAAACCTGCCAAAGTCAACAGAGGAAATCAGCACATATTTAGTAATGCACAACAAAAAAAAGGTGAGAAAACAATGTTACTTTTTATTGCCCTTATGTAGTTAGAGAATAGACAGAACCTATACCTACAAGGTATAGATTGATCTCAAGGATTGAGAGCAGCCCTGCAAAGAAGGACTTATGCATACAGGTAGATGAAAAATTGGATACAGGCCAGCAATGTGTGCTCACAGCCCAGAAAGCTGATTATATTCTGAGCAACATGAAAAGAAGAGTGGCCAGCTGGTGGAGGGAGGGGATTCTGCCCCTCTACTCTACTCTCATGACACCCCACCTGGAGTACTGCGTTCTGAGGAGCATTGAGGTCCCCAGCACAAGGAACACATGGACCTATTAGAGCAGGTCCAGAGGAGAGCCATAAACTGATCAGAGGGCTGGAACACCTCTCCTATGAGCAAAGGCTGAGGGAGTTGGGGATGTTCAGCCTAGAGAAGAGAAAGCTCCGGGGAGACCTTATTGTGGCATTTTAGTATATGAAGGGGGCTTACTAAAAAGCTGGAGACTTTTTACCAGGGTTTGGAGTGACAGGACAAGGGGCAACAATCATAAACAGAGGAAGGGTAGATGTAGACCAGACTTAAGGAATAATTTTTATTTAAAATGAGGGTAGTGAGACACTGGAACAGGTTACCCAGAGAAGTTGTGGATGACCCATCCCTAGAAGTGTTCAAGACCAGGTTGGGAGGAGCTTTGAGCAACCTGATCTAGTGAAAGATGTCCCTGCCTATGGCAGATGATCTCTAAAGGTCCCTTCCAATCCAACCATTCCACAATTCTATGCTTCTAGGATACCATTTAAAGATGATTCTAATATCGACAAAATCTCAGTATTGAATTTTCAGAGCAGGAGACAAATATGTTCACTCTCTACTCAATACTTTCATCTAATCTGACCATTCAGATGTTGATACTGTGATATCTAGTTTCATATTCTACCTTTTTACACTAAATAAAAGGGTGAGGGAAGATATCCATTACCAGTTGATTAGTCACAAATAACCATTTCAGCATCAACATCCAGAAAAAAAAGCAATTCTTTATATTATACCTTTAGATCCAGGAAGACCTTGGTCACCTCTCTCACCCTTAGGGCCTGGGAAGCCAGGAGTTCCTTTTGGACCTGGAGTCAAAGGAAATATTTACATGGAAACTCAATGATATCTGAATTTGGAAAGATATGTGCAGAATAATCATGTTCGACCTCAGGATCATGTAAGGGCCATGACTTTATTCACATAAGTACCTTTTAACTGTTTGTGAGAAGAGGAAGATACAAGTAATAGCACCAAGTCACCAAGGAAATAATGACTGAAACCAAATTTATCTTACTTTAATGAATACTATATTTATCTAAATTATAAAAACTATTTTTTCTATTAGTAACTGCATTTTTCATACACACAGTGTTTTCATGTATACGATGGGGACAGTAGCAGCAATATAGTCAACAATGGATGAAATACTGAGCCCGTGTTTCCTCAAATATAGCTATAGCATTTGCCTCTCCAATTCTCAAGAAAACCTTGAAGACTCTTGACTGATAGTGTCTAAACAATTGATTTTACATCCACCCTTACAGCAAGTGCACACTTAAAATTGGCAAAGCAAAATAACAATCAAAAGACAAAAAAAAACCTTGAGAAAAACCTTGATCTTCTTGGATGCTTTTTGATGCAGCTTTTCATGTCCTGTTTCAATAATTTGTAATGTAAAAGCAGTGTTCTTTGAGCATCTTTTTGAGAGAGGAAGGTTATGAAAGAGACTTCTTTGCATACTTTTTAGGAATGTCGTAAATTTTCTTCTCACCTGTAATACCTGGAACTCCTGGAGGCCCCAAATCACCCTTTTGACCAATATCTCCTGGTAAACCAGGACCACCCTGTATAAAAGAAAATGTGAAATATAGTTATCCTACATTATTATGACATGTCTCTCAAATAGGATGTGTATTTTTGGAAATCTGTGAAAAAAAAATTAATATGAGAGAAAAGCCATTAAGTTTAAGGAATGGTTATTCTATACCATGATTAAATGAGAAGCTTCTCTTACTAAACTTCTTTTCTTGCCTTACAAAGATACTAGATCAGAAGAAGATCTCACTAACAGTACATCAAATAAAAAGTTTCTCAACCACACACCACATTGTTACAAAAAACATCAGTAAGCACAAATCTCAGCAAATACTAATTTCAGTGCAGCCCCAGCAGGCAGTTGCGAGTTTGATAATTAAAGGGGGTATTTCTAGATCACAGTAGACTTGAAAACTTCTACATTCAAGTGGAATGAAAATAAAGGTGCTGAACAGTTTATAATCCTCTGAAGATTTTTACTTTTCAACAGGGCTAAAATACTAAAGGACCTAAACACTTCAAACACAATGTAAACTCTTCCTTCTGCCCTCACTATTATAAACCGCTCCTCTGAAATTAATGGTAACAAGATCATTAGAGCTTCACCTCAAGGAAGCCCAAGCCCATATTTCAAAAGACACTGTAAGCAGTCATTTAAATGACTGACAATTTCCTTTTCCTCTGTTGCAGATCATTTGCAAAAAGCTTGTAAGTACAATATAGAGTTTCTCCCTGGCTGAAGCAACGTGGCAGCGATAGCGCCATATACAATAAAATGTGGAACACAGGTGGAGGAAAGCAAAAAAAATACCTTTGCTAAATAACTTACTCATCAGAGGTTGGAGATGTGAACTGACTACCCAGTGGAAAATAATACCACTAGGAAGATTCATCTCATCATAGTCACCAATACAATAGACACAGGAATGATTTTTTCATTTGATGTATGTTAGATGTTTCTATTAAGGTGAGAAGAATGGCTCCCTACAAATGTCTAATTCTTTCCACTGACTATAAAGGAAAAAGAGATGACTAGCTCAAAAATACATGTCAACAGTGAGATTTCCAAATGTAAATAAAAGAAATGCTCCCCTCAGAATGGTAAGGAAAGTATTGATGAAGAAAAGTTCCTGGGTTTCTTCCAGTCACATGGTCACAGTATGCAGGAAAGAAACAGCCCCCTCTTTGTATCACAGCATATGAACTTCTATAGCATAAAACGGGAGGGGTAACATTCATTCAAAATTGGATCAGACAATCTCATTAAAAGAGGGTTTTTTAAATATCTGGGTTTTTTGGTTATAAAATGGAAGTATTTATAAAAGGAGTTTATTGGAAGCTTTCCATCAAAATACTTTTTCCACAACAGTAGGCAGTTTCATAAATGGTTTTTTTTCCCCATCAGATATAGCTTGGCAAACAACATTTTCTTTCGGATCGGTTCCAAACAAAACAAAACTATTTGAGTTCATGAAAACGATAAAAATGTTTCTGTTCTCATTTCAGCATTAAAATGCCCAGCAAACCCCATGGGATTTCTGTTTCACAGTCCGATCTCCACATTCACTTTTTTTAGGTAGGATTTTTGGGCAGGCTGTCACCCATGTTGTAACAAAATCTCTTTTCTGATATAAGTTACCGTGAACCTGGGGACTTCTATGAGACATTGAGTTGTAATCAAGGCAGGAGCCTGTCACAGTGGGGAGGATGAAGACATTAGAAACCCCTCTCAGTATGTATCACCAGAGGAAGTTTAGTATTGAAATAACTCTCAGTGGAGTACTTCACCATAAGTTAACAATCCAGTGCTACACATTGTGGCTCAAAGATAGTAAAATATTTTCTTCTGACAGAAGACATCGATTCAAAATCCTTTGGCACTTCCCAGTCTTGATAAACAGGGTTGGACTGGAATATCAACCCGTGAAATTATTTAGAATTTTCTGGAGTATAGAAATTTAGCTCTCTGCAAGAATTCTGCAAATTCTTAAAACAGAGAAAATATACTGGAATGTTATTTTGAAATTCACTACCTTCAAAGCTGGTCTCAAAGATAAAAAGGCATAGCCAAGATCTAGTGACAGAAGACTGAAGCAAATAATTAATGTTTCTGTGGAGTGACTCCTGGATGCAAAAAAGGATGAAGCAGATCTTTGCATTATAAAGAATAACGTGGAACCTCTAAATCCACTATAAGTAGCCTGCTTTTCATATCAGGGTCTTATTCCTGAGTCTTCCTTCCTTTCATACACTAGGAATTGTTGAGTTATATCTACCTACTTTCTTATTAATTCTTCCATAAATATTATTATTGTTGTTATTACTATTATTATTACCTTAGTAGGAAAAAGGAATTGAAAAGTTAAAACATAGAGCATATTTTTCATTGTGGAAAAAGGCAGCAGACATTCTGAGAGAAAGAGTATAGAAGATGAAGAATTCTGGGTGACTGTCCTATTCTACCTCATTCTCCCTAATACACAGAAAAGGGACTAGTTTAGATCAGGGGAAATGAATAATATATGACAAAAATGTATTAATAGCATTGCTTGTTTGTATTTCTAAATCAGCAGCTATATTTCATTACTGACAGTACTGAAAGTGCACTTTATTTGAAAGGTTTCATAACAAAAGCAAACAGTTCAGGTATTTTCAGAAGGCAATTTATCGTGAAATATGCAACCTTTAAAATTAACTACTAATGCATTTGCGGGATTTATGGATGTTCTGCAGCCATCCCGTACTGTTAATACACTGTAAATTATATCCTGGGTGTTGTATGTTACCACTCACTATCTATAAATTTCTAATAAGTTTGTTAGTTCACTGGGGCTTATTGGTAAGCAGCCTTTAAAATGAGAGAACTGAAAGGTTTTCAAACTGATTTTACATCATCAGCAGTGAGTCCAAAGTGCACTTTGAACATAAAGTATCATTATTTTGACTAAGAAATACCTATGATTAACATATCCATTAATTACAAGAAGCAGTTTTCAGCAAATCTGGAGTGTACTGAAAGTAACTTACTGGCAGTCCCTGGAAACCTGGATCACCTTTGACTCCCGGAAGCCCAGGAGTCCCAGGCCAGCCATTGCTCCCCTGTTCTCCTTTATCCCCTTTCAGACCTGGGGGTCCTGGTGGCCCTGTTGGACCTGGTAAACCTACAAACCAGAAGAAGGGAGTATTTAGTGGCAACATTTGTTCAGAGCAGCACCTGATGGAGGATGAGCTGGCTCAGTCTACAGATAGGCAGGACCAAAGTAATTAGTGTAACACTATTTCAAGAAAATAAGTAGGAAAATCTATTGCAGGGAGGTCCATATGACTTCCCATCTGACTGGAAACCTACCATTTATCAACCTGTGGCTGATGCAAAATAGTGGAGAGTTTTCTATACGTGCAGAACAACACATGTTGTCTTCTTGGGTATGAACACGCTAGAGACAAATTACAGCTCTGCTCTACTCTCCTCCTGAACCTCTCACACAGGGCCACTGCCAAGGTAATGGCCCATGCTGGGCCATTTTTAAACACATGAACATTCCAGAACATAGGAACATACAGCAATGGCTGCCTTGAAACAGTAAATAAAGTCCAGAGGGAAACACAGAAATGGGAGGCAAACTTCTCAATGTCAGAAAGACTTCTGGACAAAACCAAGTGCCTAAGGACATAAAATCAGCGTGCTCTGGGACATAATGCCAAACTGCCTATGAAAGGGAGCTCTTCGCTGATCTGTGAGAAGAGGAAAAAAAGGGATACACAATATTGATTATACCTTTAATTAATTAATTAGGTGAAATTTAATTAACAACATTACAGTAATTTAAAGAATTACCTGGAAGGCCAGGTTGGCCTTGGGGTCCTCTGTCTCCTTTAGGGCCCTCAATTGCACTTCCTGGTAGTCCAGGAAGACCTTGGCTACCCTTAGGGCCTGGTGGACCAGCATATCCCGGTTCTCCTTTTAGACCTGGGATCCCTGGACTTCCTGGGGATCCTGGAAATCCCACATCACCTTTTGCACCTAAGATTTGAAACAGCCCCCAAGACATGATTAGAGAAAGGATCACAACCACTGAAGCCTTCTGCTTTATTATCCACTCATAGTAAGCTTTATTCCTTAAGAAAATACTGATCTTGCCTTTATATATTTGTATAAAAATGCAAAAACTTTAGGAGAATTGTATTATCCTTCACACTATGACATAAAAATATGAGGAAAAGAGCAGTTTGACTGACACATCTTTTCTTAACCTAACTGATCAATTGGCTATTTTAATCCACTCTAAAAATAGGTGAACATTCAAGCACCTCTCTATCAGTACTTCCACAAGGAATATAATCCCCAAGCCCTTACTCCTTTACAGTTACTATTGTCAGAGCTGAGCAGTGGATGTTTTGGTTGACTAAGCATAAAAGGACTTGCTCCTAGAGAAAAATATAGGGTTTTTTTTAGTAAGACACTTAGTACTTACTTTCAGATTTGTACAAAGAGTTAACATTTGCAATTCAGTCAAATTTTAGATCATGATTGAGCAAAAAGAATATAGCTGGTGTAAATATAATAAGAGAAATAAAATATATAAAGAATACTATCCCCGGCTCTTTGCCTAAACTGAATTGGGTCTTTAAATTCTGGACTTGGTTTTTTGTTTTTGGAACTTCAATACACTTGGAACACAAATAATGTTGTTTGGATACCAATTTACTCTAAAACCATGTATTTTTACATGAGTTGTGCTGACAAAATAAGAGGGGTGGGTAAGGTGAGAAAAGTGTTTTCATAATCTCACATTCTACAGGCCTTACTGACCTATGATTAGGAAATTTGCTTATTAAAATAAGTTCTCTCATATTAGGGCCTTCTCAGCAATTTATGACTGTTAATTACTTTGAGATGGTAAATAAAAGATATTCTAAAGTTCTGGTTTATAACTTTTGATTGTCCACACAAGTTTCCTGTATTTATAGAATGAATGTGTGCGGTAGAGCATTGGTATTTCAAGCTAAATAAGTTCTTCAAAATCTGCTATGTCATGTTAATTTCACAAATGGACTAGTTGAATATTTTGGGGGGTTTGGATGTTTAAAATTGAAAATCCATTAATTATACACAATTTGCTTTATCAGCAGCAGTTTGATATTTCTTCACTACTGTATGTATGGCAGTCTAGCACTTAGGGCATACTTATGTCATGAAATGGAGCGCAGTGCATCAGACACCTTAAACAAGCACTGCCTCAAGCCAATCAAAGCTGTGCACACAAGCACAGTGCAGCGACACATTTTGCAAAGACCACAAGGGGTCTTGAAATGGTGAGAGCTACGTGCCTGTACCCAAGCTAATGAATCCCGAGTCCAGGTAATAACAACTTTCAGTAAGATCTCATCATGTCTCTTGTCTTTTGCATCTCTGGACCATGGTCCTTCACATAGCTTAGACACGCTGCAGAGAAAGATTACTGCTGCAATGAATAAAGTTGCATCCGGGCTGCAAAACAGACTCAGGTAAAAAAAAAATGAATTACTGTTGTATCCTGGCCAGAAAAATAGTGTCTTTAGCTGTTCAGTGCACAGACCTCACGAGTCTTTTATTCTTGCAAAATTAGTAAGAAAACATAAATATTTGGAGTCAAATGCACAGCACACAAATACGGGAGTTATTTCTATTAACCTCGTCACAGCACAGCTTGCAGTAAGTTCCACACTATGAATAATTACCTATTTTAGGGCATATCTAACTCATGTCCAAGATGCTGCCACTGTAACAGAAATTAGTATTTGAGCCTCTCGGAGTGTCTGCCTGCTCTGAAAAGGTACAGTATGTAAAAGAATGAAGTAGAAAGTATGTCTGAATTGCAGTATTATTGTTATAGTATGTTGGGAGGGAGGTTTGTTGCTTGTGTAAAGAAGTGTTTTACCTTTATCTCCCTTTGCACCAGGATATCCCGGAAGTCCTCTACCTGGAATACCTGCAATATAGAGGCAGCAAAAAATTAAAAGATGGGACAGTACTTAAATTTAACCTGTAATGAACAAAACTCTACTAAGAAACTATAAAATCTAAATAAATGGTTTATGCAAAAGTTCTTCAGGGCAGAGACTGTTTTTGTTATGTATTGGTATTCTATCTAACACAATGGGCCCTGCATGACTGAAAACCTTGCCCTAAGAAAAGGCAAGCCTGCTCCATTATTTCACAGCCAAGTTGCAGACTGAAATTCCAAAACATGCCAATTCTTTAAACTATTGCCATCTTTTGTGAAAGAAATTCTTTCAAGATTACACTGATTAAACACAGTTGCTCATCTAAATGATCAGCCTTACAATGATGGATGACAGTCAGTAGTTTGCAAGACTTCTTACTAACTTTACTTTCTAAGGTACCACCCAAAGTACCTCAAGCCCAGCACACCCCTCTACCAGCTACCCTTGTGTACCCTGTCTCTGTGCATTTTTGTACCCATAAACTTAACAAGACAATCTCAGTACCTTGATCACCCTTTGCACCAGCTGCACCTGGAATTCCATCGTAGCCTGGTTCACCCTTCTGTCCAATGGAACCAGCAGGACCCGGAACACCAGGTTCACCTGAAAAATCATCGCAGTTTTCATCTCACCTATGAATCATCAGACATTTTTTCACATGCTTTTTTCCTCTAAAGAAAAGCTTTAATTATTCTTTTGCTCCCAACAGAGACCAAGAAGATGCTGCATGATGACTTCAGCGTGACTTTTCTCAAGATTACTGCTGAATGAAATCTGTGTGAGACAGGGCTCTAGTATTACAGGTTTTGACATAACTAATTATCATGAATCTCAGTGGGTTTAGAGTGCAGGAACTCCAGCAAAGACTTGTGAATAGCACAGCCAATGAGATGATGTGTCCTACATCCAATAAACTAAGAACATAAGGCTCCAAGTTAAAAGATGTTGTTACACTCATAATGGCAATGGACTTCTTCCCCTCCCTATTCTCTTTTTCCTCTTTAGCATCTGTGTAATGATGCCAATGTGGTGATTCAGATTTCGACCCATGGATCAACTTTATTGTTTTTAAATGAACTCAGAACTAATGGCTGTAGCAACAACCATTCTTATGGAAGGTGGTAAAGTCTCTTCCACAGACAGTGCAAAAGAAGTATTAGCCACACACTGCACCCACTCAGATTTACTTGAGAAACAGCACTGCCTTTTTTTGCTTATAAAATGGAAAAACGTATAAGGAAATATCTGAGCCAAAATGAATGTAGAATGCCACAGTATTTGTTTTAGCCCATGCCTGCAGGTGAAGAATATTTCAAGTAGCATTTGGTGGGTTTTCTTTTCTACCTGGTTCTCCTTTTAAACCTGGAATGCCACTTAAGCCAGGAAGTCCTTTTTCACCCTTTTCTCCATGGCGGCCAGGGCTCCCTAAAGAAAGGAAGAAGACATGGGTTTACATGCGGGATACTTGGTATAGGTTTCACATTAAGCTTTCACTGCAATTTCTGTTTTATTAAGACATAAACACTTGCCTGGAAATCCTGCCATGCCAGGGGATCCTTTGGGACCAGGGGAACCCGGCATTCCAGGAATTCCTGCACTACCCTTTTCACCCTTATCGCCAGACAAACCTGGACTACCCGTTCTTCCTGGTTCTCCCTAGAAGAAGCAGCACACATTATACAATCCACACATTAATTCTGAAACAGTTTTTTCTCTTTGCCATGGTAGATGTCACCCCTCTTATCCATCAGACTTATAGAGAATTCCATACTTTTTCTATTTAGAAACAAAGTAATTCAGGATTAAATTTGGCATTAAATTCTACTATCAGAATTATTGACTTTTTAAGCAATTGCTTAATACATACATATCAAAATGAGTTTTCTATGCATTTTTATGGCAGTTTTTACAAAGTCTTTTCCAGATTAGCCTTTTAACTTACTTATTGCACTTAATCATCTTCAAAAAAACCCATCTTTTTCTTAAGTCTTCAGCAGGTTTTCTACCAGATTAGTAAATTTAATTTTTACAATTTTTACTTATAAATTAATGATTACTGTCATCCTATAGCTAGGAAAATGAATATAAAACAAATGAGAATCATATTAGGATACTATTAAAGATTAAATTAACTTTACAGACAGTATTAATACAGTTCTCTTTTCTGTAATAGGTGAGCATTTTACAGCTTTTTTTCAGTTTCCCAGTGTCTCTGCCAAAGTACAGAAACTTTCTTTCAGTGTGATTATTTTCTCTGTTTGTAAGAAACACTTCTCACTTTATTTACTCAGTATTTTTTAAAATTATTCCCATCCCCCACACTTCCAGCACTGTAAATTAGTCCGTTCTGAAGAAACAAAGTAAATAAGAAAGATAATGGTCCCATCAAACAGAGTGCATCTGCACCTGCACCTATGCATACTTTTCAGGTTTCTCATCAGGTATTTAAATTAGCATATTAGAAAATATAATAAAATAGCTTAAAGGCCAACAGCATCTTTTCAAACGAGGTACTTGATAGAGACAGACAATTAAACCCATAGGGCTATAAATACCTTCTCACCAGGAGACCCTGGAAAGCCAATTCCAGGAAAACCTGGTGCTCCTTTGTCTCCTTTTTCACCTTTTTGCCCGGGGAACCCTGGTGTACCTGGTAAACCTGGTACTCCTGGCAGACCCTTTTCTCCAGGTGTTCCTAGTAAGAGAAAGGGAAAAAAAAGGGTGTATCAGAATTAGTAGTACCCTACAATTGCCTTAGCTATTCAGATCTAGAAAAGTAATGTAACTCAGTAAAATAGTAAATTAAGTTTTGAGATTCACTCTCCAAGTAGGAAAGTTTATGTGGATTTGAATAATTTCTAACAGGACCACAGTGACAAAGGGATTCCGCTGTAGCAATTTTTTCTGTCCTCCTTCACCATTTCAGTCTTTCACCTTTGATTTCCTAAATATGTTAGGCAGAAGACCACCTGAATGAAGACAAAGTTTCTGTGTTGAGATACCCCTCCACAACACCACTCTTGCCAGACCACTACAGTTTGTAGTTAACATGCAGTACATAGCAACCCACCCAACTTTTTAGAAGGGTGAAATACACTGGAAGCTTAACGCAGTTCACACGCTAGCAGAAGCAGAGACAGACAGACAAATGGGTATCACTTGAAAAACTGCCTGCCTGCCACAAATACACAATTCCTACCTATCCTAGCAAACAGATTCACATGTAGAAACGTAGTAAAACCATCCTATTATTTGTATAGCACAATAGGATTGAGAAAGCAATTTCCCAAAAGCCTGAAGTTCAGACCCTGCAGATAGTGCAACCATCTAGTAGATCCACACCAACAAATATTCCATACAGGTCTCTCCTCATGTTCTTTATTAACTTGAGGAAAACAATAATAAGAAATTCCAAGCAATCCAGTACCTGGCAAACCCATTTCACCAACTGATCCTTTTTGTCCTGGAATTCCTGGATCCCCTGGGTATCCTGGGGGGCCTTGATCACCTTTTGGTCCTACAGACGGCAGAGAAATTAAGAGTCCCATTAGATAATGGTTTTTAAAATGCCTTTATAAACAGTCTCTTTGTTGCTAGCTTCCAACATACCTGGTTGTCCAGGAGTGCCAGGTTCACCATCTTTTCCTGGAATTCCTGGTTCTCCATATTCCCCACGTAATCCCTTTTCTCCTGTTGCTCCATGGTCCCCTGGACACCAAGAAAACAAATACAGTGAGAACAGTTTTATAAAAATTTATAGTAATGCCATATAATATTCCTCCTAGTTAATTTTTTATCACTTTTGCTTCTCTCTGCTGAGCAAGGAATGGCTGAATTCAAGCTTCATACATTGTTCAGTAGAGTCACACTTGAATAAAACACAACTCTCCAGTAGCTAAACCAGTGCTGAGGAAAGGTTGCAAACTATTACAATTTTACAGGTGTCTGTGCAAATTACAAAGCAAGTTATAGCTTTCAAGGAAATCGCACACAAAAATGTATTTGAGTTAGCTTAATAAGTTACTTCAGAAGTACCAGACAATATCAGATGTTAACTGAAATGATTTGATGGTTTTGCTGTTTAAAAATGTACATGTGAACAACCCATTAATAGACACAAATCTGCTGTTTCCTCAGTTCTATCTAATGTTAAAGCATCTTCATAATTTCAGAAGGCTCCACCTCTTATTCTGTGGTGTGCCTCTTCTCCAGCTTTAAGGTCCAAGCTTTTTGGTCATAACCCTTTCTGTTAGTTGAATATAGGTGCAGGACAATAGGTTGCTGAGGAAAACTCACTGGATATTTTAAAGCAGATTTCATTAAAAAAATCCCAAAATGTTCAAATCCAAATTTTTTCTTTAAACATCACTGACAATCTTCCATAAAAATACTGTGCCTTTTCTGCATAGTTTGTATTTTAAAAGCTTGTTGAAACAGTACTGTGACATTCATGCCTAAAGAGATAAAGGCAGTAAAGTTATGACGATGATCAGTAGAGTTATGGAGTATAACTAGGTTATTTTTCTCTGCTGGTATGAAGTATGTTTGGTTTGAAATGGATGAGATAGGCAGAGTAACAGTAGGAATTTGTGGGCTGGGGTCTGTTTGGAACCTACCCTTCCAGGCTGTGTGAGCCAGGCCAATCTGTAGACTGTGTTTGGTCAGGAAAAGGTAGAGCATACAGGTTTGCAAGCGTGCATTATTAGTGCTGGAGAGATGAAGAAGTTAGAAACCAAAGAAATTAACCATTTGAAATTCTCAGCAAAGGCTTCTTTATATGCATGTAACCAGTGTGCCTAATTTGGATTTCTGGAAAGGAAATAAAACTAATTATCAATCAGTCAATCTGCAGGCCAGCAGTAAGAAAGTAATGAAAAACAACCTATGTGAATTTGCTTTAAGGCTTTTCATATCACTATACGTATCAGGATCAGAAACAATTGAGAAAAAATAATCTAGATGAAGTCTTATAGGCTGGGAGCCTCATCAAATACATAAGTGCCCTCAGTAGATGCATCTCATCTCAGGGGCAGATGCACTCCACACTTGATCCTACCCTCATCTGCAGTCCCTGACTGTCCAAGCTGGGATGTGTTGCCTGTCCATGTGCTTGCGTTTCTCTGAGACCCAACTGGGACACATTCTGACAAGCATTCAGGACATGGAATTAAGAGGTACCTAGACTGGGAAACCTTCCTGTTCCCACAGTTCAAATATAACCTAATACATTTATTGGTGACTCATTGCCAAAATGGAAAAAAGTCTCAAGTGCTCTCTCCTGGACCCAACAGAGAACACATAGATGAAATGTACAGATAACACTAAACTGGAAAGGTCTGAGAAGAGCACAGGATTAGACTGCAGAGGGATTTTGAAGAGTTAGAGTAAAGGTTGAAAATCAACATCATGAAATTGAAAAAGTGTGTTACATCACATACATGGTAAGGAGAAGTCAAAAGCATGCATACAAAATGAGAAACAATTGCATAGGCAGCAGTCCAGAAGTAGAGGACTAAGGATTACAGCTAATCACAGAGTTGGCTGTTGTTTCAAGAAAGGGAAATTTCACCGTAGCAGAACCTGAGTTGAAATAGCACTCTAGCAGGGCCTTGTGTCAGCAAAGTGGACTCTACCAAGGATGCAGCCAAATTGGGTAGAAGTCAGAAATGGTAACAGGAATGATAATTGGTTCAGACAGCATGATATACAATGAATGGTTGAAGGATTTAGTTGAGGGAAACAGAAAACTACTTGGTCCCAGCAGCTCCCTTGTAAGCCCTACACTTCTATTTTAATTAAAACAGACATTATTTATTGAAAAAAAATGTTATGGGATTGTTTAAATAAAAATTAAGTCATAATAAAAAAGGATGAATAATAAAAATATATAAAAGATGTACTATTTATTGTTTGAAAAGAAAAGCAGGAGATTTATCTTAACTAAATTTTCATGAAACTATAAAAATAACAATTCAAGAATGTATTGCCTAAAAACGCTAATATTTCTACCACCATTAAGTTTATAAACAGAAAGCTGATTGCCTTTCCCCTGCATATTTCCAGATGTTTTCAAACTGACATAAGTTGATCTTTCTGTATCAGTGGCATACAGGTGTGCCTTTCCTGAAATTTCTTCATGTCACAAAAGCATGTGTGTCGAAAAGGCTGCTTACTTTTTCTTATAGTATCAGTCAGTCTTCATGGCCACAACAGTTTTTCCACTGTATGGTTTACATGAAAGACAGCTTTTCTCTTCTGGCAAGCTCTAGCTTCTGCTTTTAACCATCCAATCAAAACCCTTTTTGTCTGTGATTAATCTTTGTTTCTATCGAGTTGAAGGATACTGGAGAAATATCTGCGTTTGCTATGAGGTTCTTTAATCTTATTTTTAAAAACGTTGTCTGAAACTAAGACAAAACTGAACTCAAAGCACCGCTGCTTAACAGTTTATGAGTGCTAATTACACTTACTCACAGTTAGAGATTAAAGTTACCTTTTTCTCCTTGATCTCCCTTTTGGCCTTTGAGACTAACCATGTCCATGTTGTCCATTGTTCCAGGTTTTCCTGGGAGACCAGCTTCACCTTTATCTCCTTTGACACCAGGATCACCCTGTGGTCCAACTACACCTTTGAGACCTTGGCTACCTATAAAGTGATAGTACAGAAAATTATAGGGGCATATAAAACTTTGCAAAAGTAGACAACAAATGAAATTAGCTCTTTATTCAAATTTTGAGCACTGAATACTATGCTCTGGAACATCTCATTTATGTCACATGAAGGGTTTTTTTATACCAGGACTTCACAATAGCTCTGTCAAAAAAAGTTGACATGTTTTTCTTGCTTCACAGCCATTAATTTTATACTCTCAAAATGACAGGGATAGGAGTTTGGCAGTAATACAGGGTATTATTTGAAGGATTTAATTAAGACATTCCCACTGGCTTTTTATAATTTCCAACACAGTATTTTTGGGGGAGTAATATCTATAGTGTCCTCATGCTCAGCAAATCCTTATGTTGCTGAAGAACTGATCAAAAATCCTGGCTCGGTGCCCAAATACATGACTGCTCCTAGGATATGGCTTTCTAAATTACACTATTTCTAATTTACAGGGAAGAGATTTGACATAAAACATTCCTTGGGCCAAGTATAGTCCTTACATTTAGCTATTTCCAGTCTTGTCTTCTGCTCAGAAATAGGTGGGCTTTACAACTTTGATTTTGAAAAAACCTCTCTCTTACCTTTTTCACCAGGCAGTCCTCGATCTCCAACTGGTCCAGGAGTTCCTGGCAATCCAGGAGTTCCCATAACTCCCATTTCTCCTTTGGCTCCTGAAACCAAAGTGAAAGACTGAATAAAAGAAATAAAGCAAGCAATGTAAAGAAGTACAAGAAATGGTATTATTTACTCCCTAACATAATAGGAATTGCACTACTTAAGAAAAAACAGGACAAAGAAGATGATGAATCTAAAATACCCTGAGAGAGAAAACAACAGCAAAAATAGAGTTATGAAAACCAGAATAAAACATGTTTTGTAATGGATTTTTGACAGATTCTTTAAACTTCCTATTACAGTAAACAATGCTGTCATTAACAAAGGCATTTTAACATAACAAACCAAATTCTGGCACTGAAACTTTGCAGAATAATCCCCTTTCATTATTACAGGCTAAAGGCTAGTTCCTGCAAGCTGCTGGATTTGATCCATCAAAGGAATTGAGTAGCAGTTCAGCTACACGTGCACAGATCTACTTTACCGACGTCAGCCTGTGTTTTCCCAAGCTTTGGTCCTTTGATGAACCAATTCCTAATAGAGGGAAATGCTACCACAACTTAATAAAACAGTTGTCAAAGATGCTGTTTTCCGAGGGAAAAGATTTTTACCTGCTGTCCCTTTCAGTCCAATGGCTCCCTGCGGACCCGGCAGGCCAGGTAACCCCACAGACCCTGGTACTCCGGGCTGGCCCTGGCTACCTTTATCCCCTTTTGGTCCTGGCATATCTAGACCTGGGAGACCAGGGAAGCCCCTTTCTCCTTTTATTCCAGGAAATCCTAGGAAAAACAGAAGATACAGGATTAGTTCTTAACGTAGCATGGGGAACACCATTAACAAGAATATCTGAAGTGAGACAGCACAAGTAGTCCTCATTGTCTAACTTAGGTGTTGATCCTGTATATATTACCTACCGATGACCTGAGGAGACTGAACAAAGTAGCAGTCATTTTCTCAGGAGGTCTCACCCTGCATTTTGGACCGGAGGGAGGAAGCCCACACATCCCCACTGACCTCACACCACAGACCAGCTCACTAGCAATGCTTTTACCAATGCCAATATCCATTTATGCCAAAAGTCCACTCCTAAGCACCGTCATGGGAGTATTTTTCTCTCACCTGGTGGTCCCTGGGGTCCTGGCTGTCCTGTGGGTCCTGGCGATCCCGGTGGACCCAGCCCTGGTGCACCTGGAGGGCCCTGCAAGCCTTGCAGACCTGGGAGGCCAGGGTCACCTGTGGGGAGACAGGAACATAGAGGGAGAGGCTATTCGCTTTGATACTATTTGAAATCCTGTTTGCTGAAGATGCTAGACAAGGTGCTTTGGAAGCACCTGACCAACAAGACCTCATTTCAGCCTGTAATACCTCCTGCCCAGGCTGGAAGGGCAAATGCTAGCACCTTTGCTACCACTGGTTGGCAGGAGAAAATGAGGGGAAGGAAAAAGGGCAACACCCTGAGATATCAGTAGGATGTCTCAGTGGTGGACAGACTTTTTGCTGCATCTACAGGAGATTGACTTTAAAAAAGAAATAGAAATACAAAGGTTTATTTTCCCAGCAACATTACCTCTGAATCCTTGCTGTCCAGGTATGCCCGGAAAGCCTTGCTCGCCACGTAAGCCAGGGAGTCCTGGATTTCCCTTTTCTCCAGGGATGCCAGCTGGGCCTGGGGGGCCTGGCAAGCCCTTAGGGCCAGGGAGACCTACACCAGGTTCACCCTAGCCAAAGAAAACCAATAGATTAGAAATCAACACATCAAAACCAAGAATTCATTCACTGACTGTATTTAAATCACTCAGAGGCAGAGCAGTTCCATACATAACTTCAGGGCAGAACCATTAGCCCTTTGGTGTTAACTAATGTCGATTCTGTTCTTTTGTGTGCATAGTGGGCAAGATAAGATGAAGGAGCAGGATCTTAGCATACATTCCTGCTAACATAGGCAGTCACAGATAACAGTATCAGTAGCTGACACCTACTTTTTGACCTTGTGAACCTGGTACACCTGGCAAACCATCCAGACCAGGGGTTCCTGGAGTCCCCGGCAGACCAGGCGAGCCAGGTTGACCTTGGAAACCTACAAAAGAAAATAAAACAAAACTCTTATAATTCCTGTGTTTGCCTCTAAGTGTCTCTGCTGTTTCTTTAAAATTCTAACTGAACTGTTCACCTCCTCCAAGGGATGCCTTTAGAAAGGTCTATGTAATCTTTCATGTCAAATTTTAGTGATGCCAGCACCCAAATGTCTCAACAGAGATTCAAATGCTGAGCTTTGTGCAACATTTGGCTTCTGATGAGAAACAACCACCCAGAAGAAATAAATGCCGAGTGTACCCTCTCAAATTAGTAGCTTTGTGGATTCATGAAATTGAGAAACAACCTGTCTGCAAAAACAGATTCCTAAAGTCTTCCTCAGAAAAGGCAACTTAATGTGTGAAGGATGAGGTTGAGGGATACACAACAAAATCCATCTGTGAATCAACACCTTTTGTTCAGTGTATGTTGTGTGATGGGTCCTACATTGTCCCACTGTGGGCTGCACACAGGTTTGTATGTCATGGCTGGCCCACGTGCTGCCATTCTGCAAATCACTTAAAGATAGCACTCAACACCAGCACACGCTCAATAAATTGAGATGAAGCTCCTGTCGCAGGCAAAGGTTTCAGGGAGTGGGAAATCCAGCTTTTAGGCTAAGCCCCAGGAAAGTCATTGGGCAGAGCTGACTTCAAGAAAGGATCCTTGAAATAAATGTGTTTGATGTGTTTTCCTTTCTTGCTGGTGTCAAGCAATCCTTTTCCAGATGCAACAGGCTGCTTCTGTTCATGTTTGTCCCACGCCAGTCTCAGAGGAACTAGAGGTGGTCACAGGTAAAAATTTTCCCTTTCTCTTTTTTAAGTCTTTTTGACCCTCCCAGTTCAATGGTATGTGGAATCATAATAAATGAAGTAACAATGAAGACATACAAGAATTTTGGGGATTGAGGCAACTGCTAAAAGCTCAGACATCTAGTTCTAAATGAGTAGCAGCACCATGAAATACATCTTCTAAATCCTCAAAACTAGAATATAAACATTTAAACTCCCTCTAAGCTATGTGCACACCCTGACAAAGGCCATAAACTTACACTGAGTAAGTTGGTATTCTAAACAAAACAATTTCAACTGCCTGAGACACAGCAGAGGTGCTAGCTCTGGCCCCAAAAAAATGTTATAGTTATGTCAGCACGGTTTTTTGACCAACACACAGTGCTTCATTTTTCAGCAAGGGCATCTCATCCCTCAGCAAACAGATGCTGCAACATAAGATGTTTTACTCTATCACTTTCTATTCTGGCAGTAGCTTTGTCACTGCCTCTATCTGCACCACATCACAACACAACACAAGTGTGTGTTGAAAGCACACCTATTTCCATGCTTGTGCACTTTCTCAAGGGAAGTTTTTCAGCTGCACCTCCCCAGTCTCATGCAGACAGGGATGGATGATATAGTACAGGCCTCCATCCACACTCTAGTTACACCAGCTCTGTTAGGTGGATAACTTTATCTTACCTTTGGGTCCTGGAGGTCCAGGGAACCCTATACCTGGCTGCCCAACAGCACCTTTTTCTCCTGGCAGGCCAGGTCTACCTGGAATCCCAGGATTCCCTTTGTCACCTTCACAAGTGAAAACAGACAGATATTAATTCAAAGGTTAGCTTCTGGGGAAGAGAGCCATTGTGATCATCAGACAAAGATTATCAGGCTACTGTACCTTGAGGTCCAGGGAACCCAGGTGGCCCAGGAAGACCATCTGCCCCAGGAGGTCCGGGGAGTGGTACAGTTCGTCCTGCTTCACCCTTTGCTCCTGTGAATGCAAAGAAGTATTAAGGAATGAATGAAATTAAACAAGAGAACTTCACCTAGCTAGAAATATTAGTTCATTCATACCACTTCAATTGTCTTGTTATGAAGTTTTTTTGTAGAAGATTCATTAAAAACTTGGATGAATTCACTTTAGAATGAACCAAAACCATCCTGTTTAGCCTAATAAACTCTTCAAGAAAACTATCCTCAAATATTTGCAATTATACTGCTGAAAGCAGGCACTAATTTAAATTAGAGAGTCTTTTTATTTCAATCTTAAATTCTGTTCATCTAATTGATCTCTAATTTATACTGCCTCAAAGCCACAATTATACTTATTTTTTTTTATTTTTTTTTTATTTTATTTTAGAGCATGCTATAGTATTACCTGGAAGGCCTGGTAAACCTGGTGTTCCAGCAAAGCCTCTGTCTCCTTTCTCACCGGGTAACCCTGCAGCACCTATCCCAGGAGGGCCAGGAAAACCTCTTTCACCACGTACTCCAGGGAATCCAGGTTGGCCAGGGGGACCACGTTCTCCTTTCAAGCCGGCTGTACCCTAATTTTTTTGAAAATGTAAGTGTACTTCTTGTCTGATTGGCAAAACAGAACATGTCATCCTCTCTCTCTGACTATTTTGTAACTTGGAATTAGCACAGGTATCTGCAATGCTTAAAACAGTGGATTTTTTTCATCACTGACTTCAATGGAAATACAGCTGGATTCCATGTGGACTAGTACATAGAAATCATACCTAGTGTGCAATACAAATAACTGGACCACGTAGGCTATGTTCCCAGTGGTGGATCTGGGAGCAGATGTGAGCTCCACATCCAGTTCCACATCACAGATGAACTCTCTGTCGGGTGCAAGACTTCAAAGCACTGTTTTCCACAAGAAGAGAACAACAGAGCTGAATCTTGTCTTAACAATCTCTACTTGGATAGCTACATTCCTTCAGTCATCTCCAGATATCAGCTAAATCATCTACACTAGATCTCACTATCAAGCTGTGAGAAAGGGAAAAAGGAACAAAGCTATTGTCTAAGCCCAGAACTTTGTGGGGGAAGTATCCTTCTGCTATAGTCCAAAAAGTAACAAGTCATGCTGAATACATCTTCCAGACCACTTATTTGCATGACATGTCAAAAGAAAGAGTTAAAATCTGATTCTGAAATAGTTTGTTGTTGAAGAACCATCTTCCTCACTAGTTCCAGGGAAACAGTACCTCTCTGAGGGGGAATGAGGTACTCAAGTTAAAGACATGATGTGGAACAATGAATGAGTCCAATATATATAAAGTGTATATAGGGCATAAAAACATGTGAATTCTGGTGTCAAAGCCAGAATGTATAGGACAGCATGTAAACATAAATAAATACATAGTAGGACAATACGTAAACATAAAGAAGCACGCATACCTCTGTTCCTTTTGGACCCTGGGGACCTGGCAATCCATCTTTTCCTGGTCTTCCTTCTCTTCCAGGAATACCTGGTTGTCCTGGGAAACCAGGATCTCCCTTTTCACCTTTCAGGATAGAATCATAAGTAAAATCTCCTGGTTCTCCTTTTGCCCCAGGGCTGCCCATAAGTCCTGGAGTGCCGGGAGGGCCCTGAAATTTCATAAATTCAGATGTCATCAGTTGCCCTACCAACCAATGGCTACAAAAGAAAACAAATCTTCAGCAATTAAAGACTAGACCCAAATCAAGTAAACCATTACATTTTTGGTTGAGGAGGTCAAATGAGAATTTTTCTAAGACACAGCAGTGTGAATAAGGAATTAACGGAAATCTCAACCATTTTGTCTTTTATCATATCACAGGTGGTATCACATTTTAGATGGTGCCTATAAATTACATCTGTTCCACAGGAACTGCAGGCCATGACACCAAAAACTACTCAGAAATTTCAAAAGACTACCCACTGGATTTCAGTTATGTATATTTATACAATATCAGCATCAAGGTAAACAACACTTTTTAAAAAGGCATTTTCAGAGTTGAAGTGCTTACTCCAATCTTTAAATGCTGAATTCTGTAACACTGTGGAACCTATTTCCTTGACACAACTGCAACAAAAGTATCTCTATATTTCCATGATAATTTACAATACCGGCAGTAGTACTAACATAGGAAAATAACAAAATAATGCACTTTTAGTATACAAAGTCAGACAAACTTACAGGTTTAAATTGCTTATGCAACCCCTACCCGTGGTTTTCTTTCTTTTAAAACCACTATAATATTCATTAAATATATAGTCTACAAAATTAAATGACTTGTCAAAACTCAAATGCTATTTGCACAAGAGGTAAGGCCAACTGAAGGCTGAAAGCTTTTCCCTAGGTGGTTTATTTATGACAGTTACCTGACACAAATACATGTTTCCCTTCATTGCTAATGTTAATTGATTCTGTACTGTTAACAATCACAGTCACTTGGTACCATCAAAATACTACGTACATGCTCCAAAAAGAGTTTTCTAAGCTCTCCTGGGAAGGAACTATCTACCTACTAATATACCTATAGGATTTCCAGTATTCCAATTTTCCTTATATATTTTCTGAGACTTACATGAACTTTGCTCACAAGAACAGCCTCCCTAATTTCAAGTGAATCAGAGCTACTTGTGAGAGAAGAGAGGGCAAACTTCATGGGCAATGTCCACTGCTTGTGTCTGATATAGGCCCTCCATGTAAATCTGAACCAGAACACAGTCAAAAGTAATCTTTCCATAACCTTCGGGGGGTCCTGGATCAGATGCTGATGTTTTGGCATAGCTCTAAGCAATGTCAGCTTGCAATGCTGGCCTCTATGTAGTTTTTCCAAGCTAAACTATAAGCTGGATCACCACCTGGCCAAACTTTGTGGAGCAAAACGAACTTAAAAGCATTCAGAACAGCAGCCAGTCCTTCTCTGATGAAAGACATGAACATAACCAAGAGGCAATAAAAGGAAATTGTAAAGGTGTGGCAAAACATGTGCTGAGAACAAATGCCAGACACAAAGAAAGCTTAAATAGATAAAGATGTCTTTTATTTTTCTCCTCTGTTTTCCCTCTGGATCCCACTTATAGTAAATTCAGCCACAGAGTAATACTTAAATCTTGTTTATCATGAGAATGGAGTCCATCCCTACTAATTTTCATCAGCTAAATTCAGGTATCTAGGCTTTACTTATACTCAAAGAAGAGAAATAGATTCTTTGAGAAAAGAATTCATACAGGTAGGATGATTTAACTTCTGGAGGCACCTCTCTCTCCCCACTGGTGATAGAGGGAGCTTGCATAGCTCCAGTTTCTGTTAAAGGCAGTGCACATGAATGCCACTGAGAAGTTACGTTACCAAAAATTATCAGCTAGAAGGAAAAACAGCTTTGGGGAAAAAAGGTCTGTAAAGACTCTGACAAACTCAGCCTACTTACACAGGAATGGTGTCAAAATCCACATTTTAATACAGGAACGTGCATGCTAATATAGGCCGTCACAGAATGCCGCAATGTATGTAGGGACACTCAGGTAACTCCTACAAGTTCAAACGTAGTTGTGCTAGGACAGTCCTTGTCTAGGAGTAATTTTTGCTACATTTTAGGCAAGGGTTATGCTTATGAATGTTCTGCTTTTAATATCCAGACTTACTCAGTGAGAGCCACATTACACTGTGTCAGCATAATTTACAAGTGATTGCATTATCAGGGTGCTATCCACTTACACTGCCTCCCTTTATTTCTTAAAAAATATTAGCTTTCCTGCTAAATATGTTTTATGGAATATACCACAAACATTTCCCATCATTCAGACAAATTGCTGAAGTATATTGCATGCTAATATTAGACTGCTTACACTACGCTAGATGGCACTGTCTCTCTCCCAATATATATGTACACAATAGCAAAGAGTTATTGGAAAGATTCACAAGAAGGTCAGGATCTGGCACAAGAAAGGCACAAGATCTGCATCTGTTTCATGTGAAATCCTACTTTTTCCCCTAACTCCACTGCTTAGCTTGCTTAATCAGAAGGCCATGTGGCCTGCTGAGTTCCTATGACAGGTAAGCACAGAAATATAACCCACTTCTGACAGCTCGGGTTTTTTTCCTCTTGCAGTTCAACCACACTATTCCCTAGTTTATTTTGCTAGGCATAGTTCGTTAATTTTATCATATCGCTGTGCCGGTTTGTTTTTAAACAGAACTATTACACAACTACACTCATGATCATATATTTTTGATTGCATGTCCTGTATAAATTTGCTATTTATATAGCAAATAAACACCTGCATTTGGCAAGGCGCTACTTACAGGTACCCCTGGAAGGCCATCAAGTCCTGGTAAGCCTCTGTCACCCTTGAAACCTGATTGTCCTGGAAAACCTTATGAGAGAGACAAAAGTACAATTCTATCTATTACATGCCTTTACAAATAGCTAACTGTATGTTAATTCTTTGTGATCCTTCTCAAGTTTATATCCCCAGTTGTATCAGCATGATGCTGCTAAAGTCAGTGAACTGAATCCATGTCATGTTCAACTGAATCAATGTCTGGATTCATGTGCTCAATGTGTTCCATGTGTCTGTATTCACAAGTTCAGAAGTTGATGATGCATTTGAGTTAAGAATTAATTCTATTTAGGACTATCATGTAAACACTGAAGTCTTGAAACTACCTAACCCATATTAATTTTTCTTAATAGCCACTAGAACAAAGAGTAGGTATACCACTGTTTGCATGTGGTACTTCTTTCATAGGGTAGCAGTCAAATAACTCTTATTTAGCCACAGAATCCAATGCTAGGATTAGGAATGTATGAAAGGGCAACTGCCAAGCCTGGGCACATAGGACAAATGCTTTCCATGTAGTTTTTTACTTTCACAATCTTCTACGAAAATATCTGGGCCACAGTTTGCAATGAATCTCCACTGTGGCCAATTTCTCT
This sequence comes from Jacana jacana, assembly GCA_013400555.1. NCBI lineage: Eukaryota > Metazoa > Chordata > Aves > Charadriiformes > Jacanidae > Jacana > Jacana jacana. The sequence continues at coordinate 276,224 of VZTM01027500.1, forward strand.
TTCCTTGGCAATTCTTGTTGATTGCATCAGATATTTGGAATCAGGCCAAACCCAGGAATATTCCATCACCCTTTTATTGGTTTCACAAACAATTTGATAAATGGGACAAAAAAGAATCTTATCATATATGCTGCATTTTTAGATTTTAGCCTATGTAGTTAATTCTCAGGTAGTTAGTGAGTTTTTACCTGGTGGACCGGGTGGCCCTTGTGGCCCTGGAAGTCCAGGAGGTCCTTCTTTATCACATAAGGCACAGGATTCACCTTTGTCACCTGAAAGAACAAAACAAAAAGCCAACAAAACTAATGAATAACACTGAAAAGATTTAAGACAACTGCAAGCAGAGGGACTCAGGGGCAAATGTCAATTTAATACCCTTCATGTTGAAAGAATAAGCCTGGAGAAGGGGCCAGAGGAACCTTACAGCTGCCTTCCACTACTAAGAGTAGCCCTACAGGAGAGATGGGGAGCGACTTTTTCAGGGGGTGTAGTGATAGGACAAGGGGTAATGGTTTTAAACTGAAGGACAAGAGATTTAGACTAGATATTAGGAAGAAATTCTTTACTGTCAGGGTGGTTAGACACTAGAACAGGTTGCCCAGGGAAGTTGTGGATGTCCCATCCCTGGGAGTGTTTAAGGCCAGGCTGGATGGGGCTTTGATCAACCTGCTCTAGTGGGAGTGTTTCTGCTCCGGCAGGGGCATTGGACTTGATGATCTTGCAACGTCCCTTCCAATCCCTGATATTCTTTGATTCTGTGAGGTGTCCCTGCCCATGGCAGGGGGATTGGAACTCGATGATCTTTAAGGTGCCTTCCAACTCTAATCATTCCATGATTCCATGAGTAAAAATCTAACTACATCTAAATCTAACTACATGCTTCAAAGAGAATTTATCAGCAAAGTGATACTCAAAATTCCTTAAAACTTTAAAAGGAGTGGTATGAAAGTAAACTTAAATCTCATCCTAGTAATAATATTTAACAAAACAGTTAAAAGGGACCATGCTGAAGAGGATCGAAAAAGAAGAAAATAAATATCCACAGCATCCACAGAAAAAATAAAAAGCTTGAAACAGAAAAAGGAGATTCTCTACACTCTGCAATTTTGCAGTTTTAGAAAGTGAGGAGAATGAGATTAGGAAGGATCAAATATCGTGTAAATGAGTGCAGCTCATTTTTTTATATGTCCATTTAGTCAATGCTGCTAAACCACATGTTTGACAGTCCTATTTATAGGTGGTACAATTTTAGCTTCAATTATAATCATGGTAATGATTCATAAACCATTTCCATTCCCAACTCATCTGCCCCTCTCTAATTCTTCATTTCAGAATTCACATCTCAAATTGCCATGAACAGTTCAATTCACACTTAATGGGGCTGTACTCAACCATTTTTTTCTTCCCAGTTTCTCTTTCAGCCCTGCACCACTCTTATCACTTTCCAGCAGTACTGAAGTTTGTTTCACACAATTCAATAAATAATATAATTCTTTTACTCACCAGAGACTCAAGAAACATCTTCAATGTCCATGAACTATTTGTTTAACTAACTTTAAATACACTTCCTCTGTTCCAGCCTAACTTTCTAAGCCTCTTTACATACCCAGGGTACAGAGCATTAGAAATCAGTCACTTTAAATTACCTTTTTCTCCCATCTCTCCTGGAAATCCATCTCTTCCTGGAGGTCCAGGAATACCTGGTGTACCAGGTTCTCCTTGCTGGCATTGATCAATTCCATCTGCAATGAAAATGCAACACAGAATATGTTTTGACAAGTGCAAGTTTCCATTATAGGACTGCATTTATGAATGTCTCCGCTGAATGTATCTATAAAGAGTGATAAGTCAGGATAGCATTTTACTTTTCTATTTAATTTTCTTTGAAAAATTTAATGGGATTCTGTAATCTGAATAATCTGAATCCATACATACTGCTTAAGAAACCCCAAGAACTGCAGAGAAAAGAGAGGCTCTGACATAATAAGGTTACAAACAACTTTCACATATAATTTATTGTTATTGTAAGTTTTGGCTAAGAAAATTGCTGTGGTTGGTTTGACCCTGAAAAGAATGGAGAATATTGATGTTCTGAAGATACTCATTAAATAGCTAGTTTTTTGTACCCTGACTTTTGTTATCAATGTTTTAGGAAACGTTCTAGGTCAAGAGCAGCTTGTTAACTTCTTTTTAACTTCTTCACACTGGTGGAGCTTCCTGAAAACAAGAAACTTCATATGTTAAGAACTGAAATAGGTAACAAATGTGAATATTTAGCAGGCTTGATATGAGAACAGAAATTTGTATTTGTTCTGTTTGATGATATGACACAGGTTCTGACCCAATACGACATCATTTTCACCAAAGCCAGTAGTCTAAATGTTAATGTGAAATTTGGCAAACAACAGCCAAATGAAAACAAACTGTTTCCTACTATGCACTTGAAGAAAGATGTGCCTGGGAAAGGAGCAGAACTAAGCAATGACAAAAACATGCATTAAAAACAGGAAATGTTCTTATTTTTAGGGCCCAGTAAGATTTAGCTACTTAATTCCATATTCTAGGTGCTGGATTTTGTAGTGCTTCATTGGCAAAGATAGCAACAAGGCATCTTCAATTGGTTTTGAACAGAATTTTCTTTTGTCTAAGAATTTCATAGAGAATAACATTCCTTTCAATAGTTTTAGACTACCAAAGCTACTGTAATAGGGATATCATTCTTTATGTTGAAATGACAATTTAACTCACAATATCAGTATCACCTATAGCAAAAGTTTGCCTTCAATTAAAGAATTAAAAAGTCAGTTGTAAAGAGCTGTTAAGTATGGACAACTTTGATATTCACTTTTTCCATTGCTTCATTGCAGAGAAAATCAAAACATTTTTCTTTTAGAAATGCTCTATCAGAATCTAATTATGCACAGCAGTATGTTACCACTACTAACATTTATCACATCATTATTAGCTTTTCCTTTACCTCTATAAAGCGTGTGTTGACCCCATTCTCCTGTAAGATAATCCCATTTTACAGTAAAAACTTCTGCCAAAGTATTATCTGTCACATAGATTGGTACTGCAGACTTGTAAACTGTGATATTGCACAGCTATCTTTTATGCTAAGACCAATATTAGTAACAGTCCACAATGAACTTTCGAAGAAATTTTAAAAACACAAATTTAGCAAAGAATCCTTTTCCCAGTAAGGAAACAAGCAGCTTGCTGCATTGTGGAACAGCTTTTACTTGGTCCATTAACAACTCAGATATATTTCTTCCATGATGTAGATGCATTCCTTTTTTACACATGTGCATGCAACGTATATTATTGAGTCTTCATTGTGAAAAGCAACCAAATGCTTTACCTACCTGTTTTGCCTGGAGGCCCTGGTGGGCCAGGCAACCCCGGAGGACCTGGGAAACCATCTCTTCCCGGGGGTCCAGGTAAAGGGAATCCCGGAGAACCCTTTTCACCCTTTTCACCTCTCTCTCCAGGGACACCAGGTGATCCTACCCTGTCTGGAAGTGGTCGACCTTTGGACAGAGTAAAACACTTGTGAAAAAAGTAACAAGTGAAAAGACAGTAGCATTATCAACACATTCGCTTCTATTAGTTTTCAGAGAGAAATGGAGAAAGGTTAGTGCAAAATAAAAAAGGGATTGTGTTTTCACTATTGGTGATTTACACAAAATTGAGATTATACACTCACTACTGCTCAGAGTAACTCACTTTGGTTTGGTGCCCAGACAAACACATTTATCCTGTACTAAGTGCCCTCCTGAGATTTAGGTTAACTGTGTAGTAAATAGTGGTGACATCGGAGTTGAGTTGGCTACCATGCTTAGAAACTATTACACACTTCCTTATCTCATAATGAATGAAATCTTAAACACACCTAGAAAGGAACAGCGTGTCTGAGAACTTCAGTAAATAAGCGTTCAACAATGCTCGGAGATTTCAGGAATGCTATAACCAATTAGCATTTGTTTATAGGAATAACAAGGCAGCGACAGCCAATAAAAAGAAGCAATTAAACAGCTAGGAAAAAAAATTACTTAAGATCTCCTTTTAGCTATTTGTGCAGTCACACAGGTCTTCATACTTTGATAAATTATTTCAGTTCACAACTAATCACTAGACTTCATCATTAACCCGATTTTGAGCCTTCTGCAACATTGCAGGAAGATACAAAAGTCAAACAAATCTCAATTTCTGTAGGATAATGACAGCCTTAGAACTTTTCTTGTCTTGTCACACAGAATTCTTTAGGGATTATTACAGCCTACAGTATAGAGTAGTTCTACTTCAAATTGTGGGAAAATTCCTGGAAACTATCTGACCTTGCCTCACATTAATTTCATATCTAGCTTGCTGTCAAGATAGAAAAAGCGAGCAAATGAGGTAATAGGGGTAGCACTGCAGGATGTGCTAGAGTCAAGCTTTGCTGAATTTTTAAAAAGCAAATGTTGTGACTTATTTCAAACACATGTACATATATACATAATAGCAATGTTGTCATGGATTTGAAGATGTTAAGACCATGAAAAAAAATAACATTTGCAAGCAAAAGGATTTAACTTTTATTAAGTGGTATAATAAAGCAAAAAAAAAGTAGGAAGCCTTCAGGAATGACTTTGATCTAATAAATGCTATTCTTTCTCCCTGCAAACCTTGGTTTATTGTATTTCTGCACAGACAAATAGAGCTAAAGTGAGACCAAAACGAATTATCTACATATGCGTATACATACACAGGTACACATGCACACATCCATGCACATATTCACATTTTACAACTTTTCTTGCCCAGTGAAGCTGTACTCTCTGGGCTATCTCTGTACATGCTACTGCTTCCATTTCAGCAGAAAATTATCAGGGCTCTACAGAAGAGGCTCTACTCCTCAACAGGAGAAAAGCAATCTGCAGGAAGAGTCTTGGAGGATGATTAGACCCCTGGAGAGGCCACTGCCTAGGTGTTCTGCAAACCAGGCAGTAACTGGCAGCAGCAGCTAAGGAGAACATCTCTCAGGACTCCTCACCCAAGAACAATACAGGAAAAACATAAACAAAATCAGTGGCCATAAATTCATACCTGGAGGTCCTGGGATTCCTTGTATACCAGGGAAACCTTTAGGAAGAGAGGTTTTCCATTAGGCAACGAAGTCAGCAATGTCAGCTTCCATGAACTTTTACCATATATTAAAGTACACATCACAAACTCATATGACCTGAATCAATGGCTAAGTTAAATAACCTATAGATATCTGCAACCAATACATTTAACAGAAAGACCCTGCTATGTGCCATCTTCTCCACTGATCTTTCTTCAATAGGGTAAGGTCTGTAACGGAGAAAATGGGAAGGGAATGCTTGATTCCCCGTTTCCCAATAACTTTGTAAATTATGCAAGCCAATTTTAAGATTAAAATTTAGCTACTGACTTTTCTTTTAAAGAAGTCACAAGTTTCTTTGCATTATTATTCTCTTTATGCTTGTGTAGATTTCCATCTTTCTTAGATAAACTCACTGGATGATTTAACTGCCATAAAAAAGGATCCCAGTTTATAGTTTTTGAATCTATAACTGAAAGGTGGACTTATTTATGATGAGAAGCAGCATCCTAGAAACTACAACAAAATGTAATAACTTGAAAGCAATTAAATGAATAACTGAAACATCTCATTGTCATATAGATTTCCTGAGCTCACAGTGCTATTTTAATGTCTTTTAATAAGAAATCTAAAAGCATAACTCAGTCAAACTCCCCCCCAAGACAAAATACATACCTTTTTCACCTTTTTGACCTTTCAGTCCAGGCAAACCTGATGCTCCAGGCTCTCCTTTTTCACCAAAGGTATCTACTGGTCCAGGATCTATAACCTGAATCACAGGACAAAGACTAGGACACTAGAAACATACAACTGTTCTCCTTTGCATCGTCTCCCCCATCTTGATCTGATGGAACAGAGGCCATTTTGTTCTGTAATAATAATTTTGAGCAGTTTTGGTTATACTTGCAATTTCTGTGACAGGCTTTTAGCTGCTGAGGAATCACCAGGAAAAAAAGAAAAAGTACTATTTTAACAAAAATCCTCATATCAATAGTGGAATTAAGTGGAGAGCTTTACAGCACCTTTCTGAACAAGAATGATGCCAAGAAACCTCATCATGGTCTAAACACTGACCAATTAGGTTTGTATGACCTTTAATTTTAAAATATTCTGTTCTAGCAATTTCTGCTAACATTGGCCTGAGCTTGACATACAGGATACAAGCATTTACATTAAAATATTTAGGAATGATGCACAGTTTTTCAAATAAAATTAGCATAAGTTGGGAATCTCCCTCTGTACTGGGGAAGCAGCACCATCAATGATCTATTTGCTGATGGCTAATCCCATTTTTTTTTTTAAGTGTTAAAAATTATAAACTCCAAAGCTGACAGACTTATTCTTTTGGTCTCTCTTTTGGATAGTCTGTATTGATTAACAATGCCTATCATTTTCAAAGTCCAAAACATTTGAAATTTGTAGTCTTTGAGCTCCTTTTCCAAATTTCAGTAATACTGAAAAAGAACTGTATCCAATTTTTATTTTAGTTTTAAAAAAATGAGGACGTGATGAATTAGAATGATATCAGAACATGCATAGCCTCTCTTTGTTCCTTTATTGTTTGTGTGCTTTCACTTTCACAAAATTAGTATTTTCATTTAAGTTTAATATAAAACTTTTTTTTTTTTTTTACTTACTCTTCCTGGAGGTCCTGGAAAACCTCGATCACCTTTGTCACCCTAAATCAAAAAACAATTTCCATTTTAAATCCAGATCACATTTTCTTTCTGACAAAATAGGATATCCTTAGCAATGAGTACTTTGATACAGATTCAAACAAATTTCAAATTAACTATTTTCAAGTGAAAATAAACCTGCATTAATCAATTCATTTGAGAGATCTAAACCAGAGAGACCTAAGGTACCTTAATTTGGATTTTTCCTAGTCTTTGAGTGATGAATTTACAGCTTAATAACATTCATTTAACATTGCTTTAAGTGCATTCACTGCCTTAACACACATCTATGAACATGCCATACAAGTTCTTAAGTCCTCATTCTGTGTGATGGGAAGCAAAGGCCACTACTACGCACCTTCGTACCAGGCTCCCCAGGTCGTCCTGGAATCCCAAACCCACCAGGTAAGCCCTGTATGTAGAAGACATCAGAATCAGAAAAGATAAATATAGTTGCATCTTAGTCCTGGAAGCAAGTTTTCAAACCAGTCATTAACTCAACAAAAACAATAATTTAAAGTCAATAATTGAGAAGGCTAGAAAATTGCAACCATTTATAATACACAGGCAGCTCTTTGTTTTGAATGTAAGAAATGCTGCTGGAAATTCAGTAAAATACATACAGGTTCTCCTTTTGGTCCTGGTTCACCATCTTTTCCAGGCTTTCCCTGTAAAACACAAAGTTCCACTCTGCCTAAGAATATGGCCACATCCATACAATTTCTAAAAACTAGAACAAAACAATCACTGTTGTAATGCACTAGTCAAAGTGTGCTAACACAGCTGAATGTGTAGAGGGCACAGAGCAGGCAAATTGTGACTGCCTAGTGTTTACATTACTCAGCAACCTATAAGCTGCAGAATTAAAGAAAATCCTGCAAATCTGTCCCCAGATCCAGGAATAACATACAGATTTCCCAGTCAAAGAGGCTTTGAGACAAAATATATCAACAGCACAGGAAACTGGAATCACACCCAGAAACTTTTCCCTTCATAGCAATCCCAATATATATATATATCTACTCTCAAGCCCCACAAAACATTTATTCACAGACATTCAGTGCTCAGTTTCAGCAGAAGTCTTGGAGAGTAGCCCCACATCAGATCGCATGGAAAGCTATAATTTCAAATCACAAGATGAACAACAACCTAGAATCCAAGGTTCCCTTTTCCAGAGCAAGATGATTCACTATTAAACCAGTCTTAGTCTACAGAGGGGATTAAATGGATTAAATTACCTTGAGGTAATCAACAGGTTGATTCATGATTTATCATTTATGATTACCTCACAAATGACCTAGTTGGACTATCCTACATTTCAGCATTCCCTTCCTCTTCCTGTGGATTATGACAGAACATTTGTCCTTGCAACACAATAGAGAGGGAGAATCTCTCATTTTCAAATTGAAGCACAATTCAATGTCTATAGTTGTGCTGTTTTTTTTTTCTATCACCTTATGAAGACCCACAATTCAAGAAACAATATTTTAGATATGTTTGCACGTAGAAGACGTATGTTTTTGCTACCAGCTCAGCTACGAAAGATAGAGCCTGACTCATGCAGAAGTTGTATGGATGACACTATGATATAGGCGTATTCCTAAGTTATAGGCATATGCCTATGCCCTATGATATAGGGGAACAAAAATGATTAGCAGATTGGAGCACCTCCGTTATGAGGA
>VZTM01027501.1:0-24842 GCA_013400555.1 Jacana jacana
TTCCGAAGAGACTGACCTCGGCTTCTTTATTGACTGTCTATTTTTGTATATTGCATAACTAGAGAAGGGATGTTAAGTAAGGTCAAATAGTTGTTGCGGTCTGTGATTTGAATGGACAGGGTGAGAACTTATTTTAGGATTTCTGGAGGGAACCAAGAAAAGAGAGGGGAATTTTTAACCTATATAATCACAGAACAGACACAACCTTCAATGATTATTTTTTACCTACACACTATTGCTCTGTTTCATCTTCAAACTCATACTCTCAAGATTAAGAGAAGACATTGAGCTAGAATTAACAGGAACAGAGTATTTGCAATAGTCAAGTTTTTTGATAATTTTTTTCAATGCTTAGAATTATATACAAAAAAGCCCAAACAGCAATTTGTTGACTAGTTGAATGACTAGTTCTAGTCGCTAGCATTAAGACACACAAAGGGTGTTGTGGTACTTCATGCATTAAATCTTGAAAAATATTTCAGAATTCTCTTATATAGGGCATGATGCAAGAAAGTATTATTACATAAATTTTATCCTGCAGCTCTTTAGCCTTAATTATGCAGTCTTCTTGAGAGTAGCAAAGAACACACTTAATAGACTGTATCACTTTTTGAGATAAGTGGCATATTTATAGCTTCTATAATGTACATCAAAATGAGGATGATTACGCCTTGTTTAAAAAGGCAATGTTAAAACACACACTATTTACAATTAAGAATTTGCTTTACCAATGAAAATGAGGGAGTTAATGTTTGTGAAACATAAAATGATAATGAAAAATATCTGAACATTACTACTATAGTGAACATTATCATAGAATAGTTTGGCTTTGACAGGACCTTTAACGATCATCTATTCCACCCCCCTGCAATGAGCAGGCACATCTTCAACTAGATCATGATGCTCTGAGCTTGGTCCATCCTGACCATGAACGTTTTCAGGGGTGGGGCATCCACCACCTCTCTGGGCAACCTCTTCCAGTGTCTCACCACCTTCACAGTAAGAATTTACTCTTCATATCTAGTCTGAATCTACCTCCTTTTAGTTTAAAAACGTTATCCCTTATTGTAACAGGTACTGCTAAAAAGTGCCTGTTACAACAAGGGGTAATGTTAAAAAGTGCACGTCTTTCTTACATGGATACTTTTATGTGCTGAAAGGGCACTATACTGTTTCACTGGGGCCTTCTCTTCTCCAGACTGAACAATCCCAACTCTTTCAGCCAGTCTTCAGAGCAGAGGTGTTCCAGCCCCCTGATAATTTTAGGGGACCTTCTCTGGACCTATTCCAGCAGGTCCTTTCTGTGCTGAGGACTGATGCAGTACTCCAGGTGGGGTCACACCAGAGCAGAGTGGAGGGGCAGAATTACCTCCATTGACCCTCCTGGCCATGCCTCTTTTGATGGAGCCCAGGATGCAGTATTTCGCTGTGAAAATATTTTGGGTTTGGATGGTTTTATGGTATTTTAGATAACATGTATCTAAAAATGTAAGTAGAATATTTTATAACCACAAGGTACTGCAGATAGTTTTGGAAGTTTGTACATACTGTACACATTTTCATTTAGGACTCTAGTTATTTTCTTTTTGTTTCTCCTGCTTTATTTGATACAAAAACATTAAAAACCAAAGCTCTTTGGGAAGTTCTCTTTAAACTTCACGGTGTTATTAGCTTTATTTTCTTTTTACATGGGATATTTGGCTCTATTTGAGTATTATTAGCTCCCACTGATGCCTCCTGACTCAGATACTCTTGTTATGAAGACTTCTTACTTCCACTCTGTCTTTCAATATCTATTCAAATATAGTGACAACCTCCCCCAACAAACAGCATCTTAGATAAGTAGGTTACTAAAAATGCTATGTAATGACATGAGATTGAGAAGCTAGAAATTGCACTTGCAAACTGAAGGGATTTTAACGACGTAAGAACTGCCTCAGAGGCATATGTTTATTATTTAGGACATATATGTGCTCTAGGCAAATGAAAACTTACTTCAAATGGACTATCCCTACACTTTACACATCACGAAGATTAAGCTGTCATCACCTTCAAACATCCTTAACATGTTTGGTTTTCTCCACTGAAGAGCAGGAAGATAAGTAAGGTAAGACAAGGGAAAAAAATTACACTATTTTTGTACTTTTTTACTTGTATTTTACAATTTTTTGTAAAATATTTGTATTACAAACACTTTTTGAACCCAAAAAGTGTCTAGAAGTGGAACATCAGTGAGGGAATTGACCATCAGTGGTATACTGATAGGTTTATGTGTTACTGGGGTTACCTCGTGACTCTGCAGCCGAAACGTTGAAGTGCTCAGGAGCCCTCCAGTTTATCACAGGCTTATTTGAAGTTTAATTATTTAACCAGCACAATAAAACATTTATTTATGTAAATCAATATTTTAAACATACTTATTCAGTATGAAGAAAACTCATCTAAAAACTCTTAGTATTCAGAATTATTTTAATGCTAAAATAAGTGTGAATATACATTGTTCTTTAACTACTGAGCCTTTGTGTCTAATTCTTTTGAATCAAATATTGCTCACCACAGTTCCTTTTAATTAAATCTAGTGCCAGTTGCAAAGTATGGAATTATAATGATTTTCTTTCTTTGATATTGCCACAGTTTCTGCGGAAGTCAGTCAGTGGACATGGTATGACGATTTACTTTCCAAGCTGGAATTAAAAGAGGGAGTTGGGATGTTAATATGCTTTGTGTCTCAAAGAGTCATGAGTTTGTATGGAAACACATGCATGGGCCATTAGAGGTATCACAAAAATTTGTACGCTTAGTTATTTGCAAGAGAGGCTATCAAGCATAGAATCACTCTGTTAATTTGCTCATTTTATCATAAAATTAAAAGCATTCAAAAGTATGGGGTTTATTTATTTTTAAATAATTTAAGTTTCCTAAAAGATCTAATTATTTTATTGCTATTAAATGAACAAATATTATTTTTTAAAGCCTACGTTCTCTTATATCCACAAAACTGTACTTATTACAAAACCAATCTTGCCTTTAACATCTGTGCCTTTACAGTTACCCTGCATTAGATTCAGGGGAAATGCTTATAAGATTCCACTTTATCCCTTATTCTGTGGTTACTTTTACATTAAGCCTTTTATCCTTACCCAACCTTTCTAAAGCAAGTTTAAACTGTGGCCAGTCACACTTTCAGGTACAGTGAACCTTCAGAAAGACAAACTCAGAAAAATAAACTTGGCTTTCGGGAGTCTTTTTTGATTGGGAAGTCGTGCCAGGGTGGGTTGAGAGAGGATTCAGGTCCCAACAACCTTTTTCTTTGGGGACAGACATGACTTTACCTTTCTGTGGTGACTCAGTTGACACTGAGTCTAGGAAAACTGAGGGTAAAAAAGAGCTGAATTACCATCACTGGAATTCTAAGAAAGCCTTTAACCCCCCTCTCAAAAGATAAAAAAATAGTCATCAAAGAGCCTTTCAACTTTCAATATGATTAGTTAGAAGCAGGTGAACTTGAATGCCTAAACCTGAAGCTGTAGAGATACAAACCTCAACAGAAAAGTCAGATTCTTTCAATCCATAAGAATTTTAAATGTATTCATTCCATGGGAATAGTGAGGGTTTTTTCCCTGCCCATTAAACCGCAAAGATCTAGCACATCACTGTGTGAGAGAGAAAAGTTAAGGCGCCTGTTCTCTGAACGCTTTTTGGCATTAACACCAAAGCGGTGACAGCCTTTCAGTCCTCAGTCCCTCCTGCTGGGGCTCAGTGTGTCTTGCTGCTTACCACTGGGCTCGGCTGAGGAGACTTGCAGCAGCTAACAACATTATGGTAACCTTACACGTGGGTGCAACTGCACTTGCCACATCAACGGGAAAGATCTTTTCATTGCGGTCATAACTGAGCACAGAGTAGGAAAACAGGCCAAGTCTAGCTATTATTTAGATCTGTTTCTTGTATTTACAGGCTTTCTTGTTGGCTATGCCATTTGTGTTAAACTCTCTGCTCCTTGGCCTATACTGTTAAGGTGGCATGGATTTTCCTATAGCTCTGCTGTCACGGGAATAGGTCCATAGGGATTTCAGAAACAGCACGGACCAGAGGACAGACAGGGAGGTGTTTGAATGAATAAAGAAAGCGGAAAGGCAACTGTGCAGCTTTTCTCAGGTCGTTTGGGATGCTGCCAAGAAGCAGCCACTACAATAGACACCCAAATACAGCTGCCAAAAGTCCTTCCCAGCCATTCCAGGAGAGGTCTCTGTCTTTCTTGTCTGCAGCTCATTGTCCAGTTTCGCAGAAAGCCTTCAGCTTTTTTCTGTTGCCATGTCTGCCTAACAGGAATCATATCAGGATAAATTATTCTAAGGTGTTCTGACTTTGCAGTTCTGAAAAAGGGTATGTACATAGGTCTTGGATGTGTACATGATGGGGGGAGCCAAAAAGCCTGCTCACTCAATTGCTTCATTTATGCATCCGTGTGAATTCATCTATAAATGCTCATTTGCCACACAATTAACCAAGTTGGGTGAGGAAATGTGGAGTATAAAACAGGCATGGGACTGAGGGAATGATACTAAATCTTTACTTTTCAAAGACGTGGTCCTGAGAAGTAGACTAATCATTGTCAATGAATAAACTTTTCAATAGATATAACTGGCAAACATTCCTTACTTGCTATGGTTTGATGAATGTCTGAACAGATAGGAATCCCTGGATTATTTGAGAAAGTTTGTCATTCATGTTTGATAAGTATTTGTTATTCGTTGCCCTTCAAAAAAATATGCAGGAGCAGTTGCCTTAGGCTGGTTTTATTCTGACAGCAATATCAAGCTGTTGTAAGCTACCACTGTAAGGAAAATCTTCCTCCTGATCACGGAATTGTGTGTAACCCTTCATAGTGGTGGTGTATGAAAGTTAAATAACTCAACTCCTCCTGTATTTTCTTTCACCTAATGGTATCTTTGGTACAGTAATGATAAACAGTGGTTCATGTGTGTTAAAATAAGGGATGCTTTAAATAAATATAATTTTCAAAAGGAGCAATTTATAAGCAAAAATATTCCCTGATCCTCTCTTTCTGGACAGGTGTCAAAAATATTTATGTGAGGAGTAAAATGTAGCTATTAAGATGTTTTAGGGTTATTATCTTGAGGATATTAACTTACAGTTGAAGATTTCCTTTGCAGCAGCAAATAAAAATAGGCATTTTGGTTCATTTTGTCTGCCTACTGCTTTAAATGTTTCACTGTCCTACAGAGACAGCATTCTTTTAGCAAGTACGTTTAAGGTAATTTAATATAGCCTTTCAAAAAACAAGGAAATTGAGATAAATATCCTCCTAAACCATAAAGAGAACAATAAAGATACACATAGCAATTTAATAATAGTCTGGATTTTCTGACTCAAAGTTCATGTCATCATTTCCTCCCCTGCAAATTGGATAAAAAGTACTGTTGGCAGGGACCTGAAAGATCATCTGGTTTTAACCCCCCCTGCCATGGGCAGGGACACCTCCCACTAGAGCAGGTTGTTCAAAGCCCCATCCAGCCTGGCCTTGAACACCTCCAGGGAAGGGGCATCCTGCGTGCCTGCCAACGGTTCAATTCGTTATGGTAACAGCATTAAAACGAAGGATAAATGTCTGCAAATCCATCCACTTTCACAGCGTAACAGCCTTCACCACATTTTCCTGATAAAACAGAAACCAGGCCCAGATCTATTTATGTGGCTTAATAGATGCATAGCAAGATAAATATTGAATTACGGATTTGCCGCTGTTTATCAATACTAAGCAATACACTGTCTCTACTGCACAGCTCCGATTAGCTTTGTAAAACACAGAACGAGAAGAGAATCAAAAGGAATTTACAGATATTGGCTCAGCAGTCTTGTGGATCCTGTGCAGCTTGTTGAATCGCTATTTATTGATTATTCCTATAATGCCTTTGTATCTAATTAAAAATTCAGGATGGATTCTGTGATTAAGCAATACACAATGTCTGGTCTAAATAAGGAACTACCCAGTCACAGAAATGAACTGGGAATACCAGAAGCTCCATCTGTCCTGAATAATTACACATTCACAAACTGTTTTGCATAGTACATTCAATAACATTTTGTTATTTTGTACATTCAATAAACATAGAAATGGTGAGTAGAATGCAGCTTGTCTAGTAATTTTTATGAAATCCATTCTTATTGACAGAAAAAATTTCAAGAAATAAGCAAGTTTTTTCCTTCTGGTCTGAGGTGTGATTTCATAAACCCTCTGATTTTAGGGCTTCTGTAATCTCTCTAAATAGTATGTGCCAGTGCTGATTGTTGTTATGGCTTAACAAACAGTGTGTTTGCTTTACTCTTTTGATCACCAATTATGTATCTTCCAGACTAGTTCCATACTTCCAAATATTTCCATAGGTCATATTTTCTAAACCCTTTGCTTATTACACTCTCCTGCACTCCTCTGTTAAAAAGTTGCACTTAAAAGTGAACTTCTTTTTTAATCAAACAATGCAGCAACCAGTTCACATCAGTTTTTCATGGAGTAGGACAGTGAATATTTCTCCCAACTTTGCACAAAACACTGAGTAATGCATTCTAGAAATGGTATTTTCTTGCAACAGTATAACATTCTCTCTCCTAGTGTGCTTGCCAACTACTAAAGCCCCCCGATTTTTTTTTTACGCAACTACTTATTTTATTCTATTGGTGCATTTGATTATTTCCTTCCTACAGTCTCTTACTCTCTTTATTTAAAGTACTCAATTACAAATTCTGGAATTTTTCTGTTTTCCTGTTCCTAAAGCATAACATTTTCCTGATAGCTGTCATCCACTTGTATGTTACGTTTTGCAAATCTTATACTTCTGTATCACTTGTTGTATTTGCAGTAACAATCAGAAAAATTATAGCTCATTATTCTCACTGGTTAAATCAGAGTTGAGAGAGTTCTCTGGAAAACCTTCCTTGAAATCCCTCCTAAGCAACTTTTTGTTCTATAGTGCCATTCTAGATATATAATATTTTAAATTTGACCTCAAGAAAGTGAAGAGGGATTTGCTGCCTTTGCTGATGGGATTCACAAGTGGTGGGCTTGCTGGACTATTTTTTCACCTAATTTGTTTCTTATTTTTAATCCACAGTCAATATAAAAAGTCAGAAATTAGATATAAAATAGTTTTTAATGCAAAACAGAACTGACATTTATTTTGATTAAATGTACTGTGAGAATGAGTACATTCTCACAAATGAGAATATAGAATATGGAAAAGTACATCCTATGCTAGAGCAGTCATTTTTTATTTTATTCACTTTCTTATTACTGTTTATTGTATGTACAGCTCTTTTTCTTTTTGCGTTGTGTCCATTTTCTGCCACGTTTGCTGGAGTTTTCCTTTTATCCTATGTATAGACCATACACCTAATGATTCACACACTCCTTAATAACTGCAGGCACTGCAAGCACAGCATGAACTCTGAACGTGTCAGAAAGCAACTGGCCTTCCTACCTAACCTCAGCATTAGGTTTGAGGTAGGATTTGGTAAATCAGATACTTTCTTTGTAAGGATTATGCATGGCAGTGTCCATCCACATTTCACAGGTTGGCCAATTTTTATTCTCAAGGCTTTTCCCTTAGTTCACCCCGTTTTTTTTTATTGGCGAATCTTACTACCATTCAGTGGATAGCCCTTATACTGTCAGCAAAAAGGTCACACAGCAGAAATGGTAGTTTCTTAATAAATGGCTGTGACATGCACTGTTTGAGCAGTGATTATGGACATATGTCAATAATACAATAAATCTTAAACCTATCTGAGTTTATAAGTGTGTGAGGTCAACTGTAGTAGTTCATGTAACTTAGAAGATACGGTGTCTTGACATGGATGTCATTGCAAACAATCTGCATTAAACCACTGCTGTTTAAACATCATAGGTTGTAAAGAAGTAAAAAATATATACGGGTAATATATTATTAAATGTACAGAGTATTTAGTCATTTTAATGAAATAATCATTGGGTTAAAGGTTGAGAGTTAACTTTTCCTAACAGCCTCTGCTATTAGTGGATGGTGGATTCCATTACCTAAGTTATTTCTTTTTGCTTGGTCTGTGACTTTCGAAGAAAATGAGTCATGTGTGAAAGTTCAGTTTGGCGAGAAACAAGCTGACAATTCAGGATGACTCATTTCAGATACGAGAAACAGGACAGTTTGTAATATTCTAGCTGCTTTTTTCTGCTGTTGTTGGGATTTGCTAACTGATCAGGGACAGAATTCCAACATCTGGCCCTTTCAGTTAATCTTATATTTCTGCAGCAAATGAAAAGGAAGAGCAGTAGATAAATGTAGTGTAATTCAGCAAGTCTGTCAGATCTTATGAAGCTTACACTCAAACAATCCTTGTCCTTCTCTGCCCGTAACTCAGCCCAGATCTCAAATGTTCAGTTATGGCATGACAGAAAGAGAGGTAATGGAG
Organism: Jacana jacana; assembly: GCA_013400555.1. NCBI lineage: Eukaryota > Metazoa > Chordata > Aves > Charadriiformes > Jacanidae > Jacana > Jacana jacana. The sequence goes on from VZTM01027501.1 coordinate 8,467, forward strand.
TTTGTAATTACTAAGTCTCAGCCATCCTTTCTGATTCTTCTCTCTTCTCCTGTCACCAGGCAAGCATAGCCCTTGAGGACTAGAATGTGTTTGTCACTGGGAGGCATGAAGCTGGAATCAAGGGCTTGTTTTGAAATAGAGTCAATACAGACACAGAAAGTTTACTCCAGTTTCAAATGCCTTAATGCTACTCCCAGGCTCTTTCTGTTCTGTAACTGTTCAATCCCATATTCTCTAATTCCCCCTTCTTGTGTTCAGGTTTTTCTGCATTCTGTTGTCATCTAAAATTTGGGTTTTTGAAAGTATAGTGTAGTATAGTCCTCTTTCCAGCTTAGTAATCTTTCCATTGCCATCTCCACTGTACTTATGTCTTATATGGATACTTGACTACAACCAGTATACATCTTGTATGAGGCACTGCTCATATCCCCACTGGCAGTGATACTGTCATTAGTTCATACCTAAAGTCTGTTGTACGCAGCACTGCAATCATTTGTATTAAGTCTCAAGACTATTTAGGCTATATGGGTATTCTCATGTTTGTATTTGTATTTGTGCATTTTAAACTTGTCTACTCAGACTGCACGTAGGTTGTTGATAAATCTATAAGCTTGGAATATTTTTCTTGGTTTTTGTTTTGGGAAAACTCTGTTGAAAATGTGTGCATGTAAGAGAGTAGCTGTAGGTAGAGCATGGATCTGGCTGAGGAATACTGGACTGAACGCAGTTCCCAGCATGGTAAGAAGGCACTTAAGTAAGCAATGAACACTCTTCAGGCTCTGCCAGCTTAAGGAAAATATTTGTAGGAGATAGACCAGACTTGTGATCATCTCTATTTTCTTGTTGTTTTTCCCCCCACCACCACCTTCTAATTATTTATATACTGCACCCAGACCAAAATTAAATAATTTTCCCTCTGCTAATTAAATAATTAATCCCTCTGCTCTACAGAGGGACCTGGACAGACTGGATAGATGGGCCAATGTTAATGGCATGGCCTTCAATGAGGCCAAGTGCCAGGTCCTACACTTGGGCCACAACAACCCTACAACATCGCTACAGGCTTGGGGAAGTGTGGCTGGAGAGCTGCCTGGCGGAAAAGGACCTGGGGGTGCTGGTCGACAGGAGGCTGAACATGAGCCAGCAGTGTGCCCAGGTGGCCAAGAAGGCCAATGGCATCCTGGCTTGCATAAAAAATAGTGTGACCAGCAGAAGTAGAGAGGTGATTGTCCCCCTGTACTCAGCACTGGTGAGGCCNCTGTGTTTAAGAGTAGATTAGATGTGGTGTTGAGGGATCTGGTGTAGGGGAGAACTTGTAGAGTAGGGCTGATGGTTGGACTTGATGATCCCAAGGGTCTCTTCCAACCTAAATGATTCTATGATTCTATGATTCTATGAAATCTAATTTTCTTGCATATCTATATATAGTCATAAAAACAAGAGGAGCAAGGAAAATTAAATATAGATAACTGCAGCAAGAGAAATACATACAGAGAACCTTTTTCCATGTTTTTATACTCAGCAGGTCTTTGAAAGCAGCTCAGCAGGCTGAGTAGCTTTCACAAGCATTTCTTCTTAGGAATCGAGTGATGACTAGAGTGACTCTTTGCTGCTTTAAAGTTCATGCTAGTCGCTAATTATTTTTTTTTTTTAAAGCAAATTAAAAGGGCTGGTGTGTAGTCATATTAAAAACTACTGATGCAACATTAGAGAGCACTTTTGATTCACAAGTGCAAGATGTGCTGAATCAGTGCATCTGAAGCTTGTAGCATGGTAAGATTTTATTGCTTTCTACACATGGCCAAGAAGAGTGTTTATGAGACAATGGCTTAAGCAGAAAAGGAAAGAAGAGGTGCACATAAACTCAAATTAAGGCCGAAATAGAGTTAGTTTTGAACCTGGGCAGGATGAGACCTTAGACCACACTTGAGTACACTGCTGCCTTTTGTACTTTGCTGTTGCAGGGGCAGGTGGAGGTGAGGTGGATTGCTGTGTATATTTTTGCTTTGAGAGCAATTCCCCTGTGTCATGTGCAGTGTCAGTCATTAGCAGCTATGGCTTGCACACATTCTGCTCTTTTGTACTCTTTTGCACCTTTATTTTTATTTTCCTGGGAAAATGAAAAAGGTCAAATGATTTCTTGAATGGCTGCCTAAATATCTTCCTCAGCTAAAATGGCAGAAGATGCCATAAGGCAACCGTGGCTATAGCTTGGAGGCTTTGTTCTGTTTTTGCCCTGCTCATAAGAATAAACATGTCATTGGTGCTTAATGTCCAGTGATTCAGGAGCTGGAACGTGAATCAAGTCTCAACCTCTTTGTTTGCACTCCAGTGTAGAGCCCAGCAGGCTCCCCTCAACTCTAGCGCATCTCACTCTCCTGCTGAATATAGCAGCAATGCTGACCTCTTAGAAATAAAATGGATGGGGATATTTCTGAAGTCAGAATTAACACAGATGTCTGAACTGAAATCCATATATTTGCCAGAACAATAAGATAAGATAAAAATCAAACGCAACCTGAAAAGAACAACTGCTTTCATTTCACTATGCTTTTTGAAAGCAGGAAATCAAAGAGAAGGGATATCATGCACATATAAGAATATTAATAAGCAATTCATCTACATGCTTTCTTATATTCACTGATTTTTTTCCACTGAGAAATAAACCAATATATATGTATATATAAGAATGTATTTTTCTGCTTAGTTAGTGAGGTTAAAATTGCTTTTTTTTATGAAACACTGAGTACTTCCTCATTTATCACTCTAAATTCCATTACTTGTTTCCAAGGAGATAGAAATAAGCAGAAAAATCATCTGAGACTGTGATTTGTAAGGCTGGTCTCTTTAATGAGAGTGGAATGTACCCTGTTTTAAGGAACAAAATAAACTTGGAGTTGCTGTAGTAAGAAGCTGGGACTTTGAATTTAATTTCTGTGCAGAGCTTTCTGGTTTTGGAAGTTGGAATGGGATTGCAAAATACTCGATTCAGTATTGGCTTCTTGTTTAGTGGCTCAGCTCTGCCACTTCCTACTGCAGCAGGATAGGAAACTCCCTCACTAAGACACACCTTGTAGTAACAGCATTCTCCCGACAGTATTTCTTAAAGGACAAGAATGGACAGTAGAAAACAAATTATTTTACTTCCTGTGAGTTGTTCTTCAGAAATACTAAAGCATGGATGACTCTATGGGTATTTAAAGGTCTGTAACTGTTCAGTGAAGTGCCAATGCTAAGTTCTAAGCAGAGATAGCTTACTTTTTTTCTTTCTGTTAATAAAATCCTAAATTAATCTAAAGGTAAACAGATCAGTTGTCTTACCTGAAGTAGTCTTCACCACCTCAGTTGTATTCCTTAATCCTGTAAAGGAGAACTGGTAAAGCCTCCAGGACCTCGTGTCCCCCACTTCCACTGAGCTGCGCTTCCACTGGTAAATGATCTCTTCTCTTGGGTAGCCATCTTATTGCAAGGGAAAATACAGAATGCTTTGTTTCATAGTAGTTGCTAGCATTTTAGAGTACTTTGGGGAGTAAAACTACTATTTTCTATTTCTAGAAAAAAATGGAGAAAGCATATTGCAAGTAAATTATAGATATGTTTTTCTCAAGTTACGTAGTAGTGCCTTTTACTTAATGTCACATTTTATTTTATTTATTATAAATTAAAATAACACTTGAGATAAATTTTTCAAAAATGAGTTCCACACTTTTGTGGACCTAATAGAAACACAATTTTGCCCATCCTTCAACTATGCCCAAAAGGTCCGCAGCTGGACCAGGAATTCACACCCTGACCTGGCTTCAACATGTTAGACTCTTGATTCCAGCTATTGCAATAGCAAAACACCCATGCACCGAAAGTATCCGGCCATGAGACTTTGATCCTGAAAGTAAACAGTTTGACTGTTATGCTAAGACATAAGCATAGGTCCCAGAAGTTACAGAGCATTCCTCAGAGTTGGGAACATATATGGTGTACTTGAAAAGAAATTCAAAATAGAACTGAGAACCATTGGACTATGGCTCTGCTTAACAATGTGACCCCCCCTGACCCTAAGTATAAAAGTGTAAATTTATAGGAAGTCGTTTAGTGAAGGACAGAAAAGGGGTATTTCTAAGCATGTTACTTACAGCTTGAAAATTCCAGGGGGCAGGAATGGGCATCCATTGGGAAGTTGTGTAGCTGTAGTTGACACTCGGCATCAATTGTCAGCCTGAGGAGAAAGAGAGGTACAGAACCTACTAGGGAACTGTGAAACCTACATCATGGCAGGTAAACAAGATTCTTAATAATATAGAACCTGGCTGTGACATATGCAAAAATATAATAAATATGTATAGAAAGCAAAAGTAAACTATTGAGTTGTATGTATTAATTTGGATACTCCAAGCATAGGAAGGCATCGTGGTTATTGATAAGCAATGTTTCTTTTTTGGTTACATAGGCCATGATCATCTACTTTCTGGACTGTGTAATAGAATAAGGTATTAAAGTTCTGTTGCTATGCATCTGAAATGGCAGCATTACTCATGACTGGCAAATCCATAAGTAGACATACAGGTCATCTCATGAGCAGTGACAAATCTTTGTGTCACAACATGCCATAATGCACTAGGGAAATGTATTTTATATGACAAAAATGGTATTTCAGAAATGATGGATGGGAGTCCAAATTTAGACATCTACATCCAAGACAGCCATCTAGACTTCCTTCATGGCTAGTGGAGAGGTGCTCTGAGGATATACTTCATTTCATTCCAAAATAAGACATTTAAATTAAGTCAGAAATAAAATGTACCAAAAGCTGTTTCTCTCCACACAGCGTCAGGAAAGTCTCCATAATAATTCAGATGGTATAGGTGCTATAGATCGAGCAGAGACATGTACTTTTAGAAATCCTAAATTAGATGAGATGTATTCCCTGATGTGCCTGCTAAAAACTCTGCCATTTTTCATCCAGTCCCTTGATTGTTGCTAGTCTGTACATAGCCCTGGCCCTGCCACCAGCAGCAAGATACTTAGACTTTGGAAAGGAGGGGAGGAGGTTGGGTGAGAGAGGGGAAAAGGAAAAGGAGAAAAAAACCAAAGAGCTGAGTGATGTTTATTTGTTAGGAAAACTGTAAGTTTAGGGTCTTGCTGATTCCTGGGTGTCCAAACATGAGCTGGGTTTGTCTGCCTCCTGCACATAGGTGCTGTGTACAAATGACTCCCAGACTCATGATGTAGGATGTTGAGGGATGCAGTGATCAATAGCCACCAGGTTAATTACATCAAAACGAAACTTTGCTACATTAGGGGTTTAGGAACAAATGTAATTTCCATTGAAACTAAGGGAAGTTTGTGCTGCAGAAGGAGAGCTGACTCTGTGCTAATACCATTGCCCTTTCTTCTCATGTTCAGTTCCATTTCAAAATAATCATAATGTAGAGTCAAAAAAATTATTAAGTTCTTTCTTTGATATTGCCTTTTCTCTGGTGAATGTATTTAACACTTTGAATTTAGGATAGGCTCAGATTTACTGCTGGCTTTTTATTTGTTTTCTCTGTGGAATTAAGTAAATTTAATTCCCCAGCACAAAGCACAATCCAGGCTTAAAACATCTCCAAGCATGATGTTTTCTAGAGAACCTGTTCCACTGTTTGACCATTCTCACAAGTAAAAAGTTTAAACGAAATTTCCTATTCTTCAGTTTGTGTCCATTGCCTTCTGTCTGGATAGCATTAAGAAGATTGTCTCTGTCTTCTTCAAGCCTTCCAACCCCTGCCTTCTTTATCCCCACCCACATTACTCATATTGATTAGATCCCCCTGAGCCTCCTTCAGCCTCTCCCTGCCCATCAGACCCTCCCAGCCCTTCAGCATCTTATTGGGCTTTCATTGCACTTTCCGCAGTAAACTCATAACCTCTTGTACTGGGGAGCCTAGCACTGGACCCAGCACTTCAGGTATGTCTCACTAGTGCTGGGCAGAGGAGAAGGATCATCTCCATTGACCTGATGGCTTGCCTTTGCTTCAAGGGCACTTGGCTGGCTCATGGTGAACATCCACCAGGATCCTCAGGTCTTTTTTGCAAGGTGCTTTTCAGGTGCTTGGCACCCACCCTGTACTGATGTAGAGGGTTATTCCCCACCTGGTTCAGGACATTTTTCTTTGTTAAACTTCATGAGGTTTCTGTTCATCCATTTCTCCAGCATGTTGTAGTCACTCTGAGTTGTAGCCCAACCCTATGATACACCAATCACTTCTCTCAGTTTTGGATTATCTGCAGACTTGCTGAGGGTGCATTCTGTCCCACTATCCAGGTCACTAATGAAGATGTGAAGATGTAAAACTGTATTGGCCTAGTAAAAAACTGGGCAGTACCCCACTAGTAATTGCTTTCCAGTTGGCCTTCATGCCACTGATCCCAACCCTTCAAGCCTGGAAGTTCAGGCATATTCATTCCACGTTAATGTCCCCTTATTAGCCCATACCTGATCCTCCTCCACCAAAGGTAAGTCTTTCTTGCTCCTCTTCTTTACTAGTCTTAGGGACCTGGGATTGCTGAAGGCAGGGTTTTACCCGTGAAGGCGAAGAAAGAATTCTATACCTTGGTGTCTTTAGTGGCAAGGTCCCCATTCCTGTTCAGTAGTGCACCCACACTTTCCCTAGTCTTCCTTTGGCTGAGGCTGTACGTGTAGAAACCCTTCTTGTTTTCATGTCCCTAGTCAGAGTCAGCTCCAGATGAACTCTGGCTTATCTAACCCCAACCCTGAGTTCTCGGACAGCCTGGGTCGTGTCTCCCTACTTCCACCTCTGCTACCTTTTCTTTTCACATTTGAGTTTTGTCTAGATCTTTATGTTGATCCATGCAGATTGCCTGCTAATTTTACTGAATTTCCTGCTGGTCTGGATGGACTGTTCTAAAGTGTGGTGGGAGGTGACTGAGAAAATCAGTCAGCTCTTGCAGAGCCCTCTTCTCTTCAGGACAGAATCCCAGACCTGTAGTGGTACTATCACAGTTCACCTCTGGATTAATCCAGGTTGAATCCTTATTGGTGCTCATTATGAGTGACTCACTGGTACAAATAAGTATCAGATGTATCCCTTTCTAATGAGAGAGACTGAGGGGCTTGAAGAGAAAGGTAAAATGCGAAGAGAAAGTAGTTTGGCTCAGTCCAAATGTAACATTTCAAAAGTGGACCTAGGATCTTCTTTATCAGACTGACATTGATTTGCACTGGATTTCAATTCTGATTGTTCTCTTATCTCTTCTGGTGATACACTGTGTAATGAATGTAAAATAACTGTGAAATAAAACTCTGTTTTATAATTCAGTCAGTTGCAACATTAAAAGGTTGCCTTAACCAAACCTTCAAATCTATTCATTATAATGAGTGTACTTTTCTTCAAAACTTTGGTTTTGGCACCCAATAAAACAGTAGCGGAAAAAACACTTTCAAAGTCTAAAACTTAGATGGTCTTATGTCCAATATCTTTGATTCTGTACTATAATTTAAAATTATATATTCTCTTTAACAAATGCTGTCTTTACATGTTACGTAGAACCAAGTTTCATATCACATGTACAAAAAGTACAAAAAGATGCAATTAGATTTTTCCCATTTAGGAAGTGTCATATGGTCACTTAGAATATGATATTTGAGTTACATATTGCATATGGTACACTTAAATGTGGGCATATGCATAACTTAATTATTGAAAAGGTATTTTTTCAATTATTTGAAAAACAATCTGTCTCAAAAGAAAAGCTGTTCACGTGACTGAGAAATCTGGAGAGGAATATATCAAGTTTGGATTTGTGACACTTTTAGTGGAATAGAGTGTATCTGTAGGTTTTGTATTAAAGCTTGAACACTGAAATTATAATCCTTATTTCCATGAGGAATAAAATGCTTTTGCAGGGTGAAGCTTCATGTAGCTAAGTTGTAATCAATTCAGAAAAAGAAGCCTTTCATGTATGTTATAGCACCTTTTATATCAGCTATGTAATTCAAGGATATTTCCAATTCATCAGTTTAACCCAATAGAAAGGAAAGAGGCAATATGGACTGATCCAGTGGCAAACAACAAAACATACACAGATGAATTACTTACACCAATGCTTATATTCATTTTAGTATAGGGATGTGACTGTTGTGGAGCAATGCAGTGCAGTCTATAGGAAGAGATAAAACTCTTCAGTGTGACAATACACCAACAAACAATGCATGCCAGTGATATCTTCTAAATAATTTCCCTTTTTCAGGGTTGTGTGCGTAAGTACATGGGAATAAAACAGTGTTTTTCCCCTCAGGATAATATCAATAACTTGAATTTACAGGACTTTTCTCCTTGGCTTTCCCTAGAGAACTTGAAGTTGGGTATAAATACCTCAATGTGTACAACACTCTGCCATCATTCCAGATCCTGAGCATCCGATTAGGAGTTGTTATCCAATGTGCATCAGCTTTCTTGGAATTTCGGAAAAATGTATCCGGTATCCAGATCTTTCCAACCATGTTGCTGTTTAATCTTAGCACTTTTATAGTGCTGTTGAACTTCAGACGTCTGTCGTACCACGTTTGGGCGAAAAAGATATCAATTGTGTATTCCTGTAGTGTTAACCAGAAATACTGATGAAAACACAGCACTCAGCATTTCACATAACTCTTGATATACTTGCTTAATTTCATATGAAAATAATATCAGCTATGGAAGATGGTACTAGAACTGATAAAAACAAGTGTTCGTCTATTTTTGAGATCATGGTTTACCAAAACTTACATTTTAAAAACAATTTGTTTTGTTATTTTCCCTCTGACAGGTGAAACTAAGATGGAATTGAATGGTAGATGCATCTTTCTTAATTCCCCATATTTCAACCTGTGCCTGATCAGATCAGAGGACAATTACTTATTCACTTGGACCTAAGTTAGGAAAAATTTGAGCTGACTTGGCTACCTCAATTGCCTGTGCCCCCTGGTTAATATCAGAATTGGTGAAGTCTCATTTTTCCTGGCACCGCCAGGCAGCCAGAAGCTGCAAAGAGAATGATAGACTAGAAAAGAGCAATCTGAGGTTTCGTTCTATGCATGAAAACTACACCTGAACTAGACATTGTGCTAAGGCTGGACAAATTTCCTTCCCATATATAAAGATACAATTTTCTTTTGGAACTTTGGAAGGAGGAGAGGGGAGTCTAGGCTTTTTCTTTTCATCTCTTAGTGGTAAGAGTGGTAGTACCACTGGTGAATGGTTTCTTGTTTTGTAGCAGTCTGGAAGCTCAGTTTTACAGGAGCTGAACTGTCAGAAAGCACTTGAAAGTAGAGCATGTGAAAGTGTGAGGCTATGTTAAAGCTGTTGTTATTATTATTCTTACATTTCTACACCTAGAGCTCAGTGTCCTGTTTCCCTTCACAGCTCTGCTAGTCCTCTCATCCATAGTAATAATATGAGATTCTAAAAATAATATAGGCACAGCACAACATTGAAGTAACAGAAGCTTCATGATGTCAAAAAGGATGGAGGCTTTGTAAGAAAGTGAACATTGTAGGAAAACTGGCAATCATTTACCTACCATATTGATAGCATTCACAGGCCCAATGCTATTTACATACATGTCGGTGTGAATTACTGTCGGTTTAACTGTAAAAGAAATGAGAATCAAATGTGAGTGAAAGTCAAAGACAGCTACCTGAAAGTCAAACACAAGCAAAAGATTGTTACAGTACCTCTCTTTTATGGCTGTGGTTGTCTTATATTTAAATGTGTATATGCAGTAAATATAAATTTGTAGTGATGTCTCCAGTTTGAAATTAGTTGGAGACAGAATAAACAATACAAGAATTTGTCTCAATCAGAACAAATTCACGTATGCTATGAGAATACTGAAACCAGTGTTGGTACCTTAGAGCGAGTCATATTTGAGTATGTCCATTTTGTGTCAGGTCACAGCAGCACATCTGACAAAACACTGGCAACAAAAGCCAACATTCTTATGGTGTCTTGCTTCACTTGTTTTACATGAAAATGCCCGCAGAGGTGTCTGTAGGTAACTAACAATTTTATGAGCCCAAAGCAAAAATAATACTCAAGGGTCTAAAGCAGGAATGAAAAACAGTTGTTTAATTAATTTATTTTGAAATGACTTTATTGTAGCTTTATTATTCTTACACACCTTGACTAAAACCTGACTGTTTTTTTCCCAGATGCTTTTATGAATGCTTAATTCATATCTTTTCTCTGAAGTCTTGGATTGGGAGAATAAGAAAATTTCCTTTGCTAATTTACACCATGTACATACACTGAAGGTTAAATACTCATGTTATCCCTCAGGGTGAAAAACTCCTTAGTTTATAAGCCTCTATAAACTTGTTAGAAACAGCTTCCTTCATTAACCTTGATGCTCTCTGCTTTTCTCTGCCTGGGGAGGTTGGCCTTACTTGACTGTAGTTGCTTCTGTGAATCTCTTACTTTGTGCCCCATTCCCATCACTTCTTGCCCGGCTGTGCAAGGAGAAGGCCCATGCTGCACTTAGAGGCACTCTCTGTGTCCATTGCGTTATGCAAGAATGAGGCTGCATTGTCCTCATTTTGGCCTTCCTTTCTGATTTATTATTTGTGATTCTCCAACACCCTCACTTAGATAGACAAAGAAGATTAAAACTTGCTTTTCCTTCCCTGCAAGTTAAATTCTGAGCTTCCTATGCAGGTGCATCATTATAAACACCATGATTCAGCAGATCACAACAGTCTAATTAGATGTCTCTGGATGGATTTAGCAATCTTAATTGATGTCAGCTTCCAAAATCATGACTGCTTTTCATGCCACTGATGTTTTACTACATTGTATTGTGTTTTCATAGCTATTTTGAATGGATTCTGCTTCCTTTGTAGCATAATACACTATGAAAATTCTTTCTCTTCACTGCTTAATCAAAAGTGGTCTAAAAAGAAAACCAACACACCTCCTATGTCAGGTCTCAACTTGTTGTCATATCCTTCCAGCAAGCCATTTAAAATAAGAGTGACATCACTTTCATGGACTTTGGGAGTCAAAACCCAAGTCTTATTTGAAGTGTAATCTTCATAATCATCATCTCCCTTTTGGGTGGAACTGTTAAAGAAATAAAAATGAAGAAATGGAAAGACTTGAAAAACATGAATTTTTAGGCAATCTCTTTAGAGACAAAAACATAGATAATTAAGGTATTAATAATACTCTACAAAACATTGAAAAATTGCCTGCTCTTTAGAAGGAGAGTCACAGTGAAGATGTCACCTAACAGTTGAGGTCACAGTTCACCTGAGCAACATTTCCTTTTTGTACAGTTGAGATCATATTCTGTCTCTTTGAAGGAACATCAATGCTTACCACCTTTGACATGCCTATTTTTTCTCTCACTGACTCAGGTGGGATCCGTTATGAAACAAATCTAATTGTCACTTAGCTTATGCAACTGTCCACCAAAATATCACTTAGTATGTACACAGCATTGTTGCATTGCTTCTCTTTGAGAGAACAATTTGATGCAACACATTACTGACAAGGCCAATAATTAGATTCATTCAAACAAACTGTCACACAGCTTTTCTCCACTCTGATGAACCGGAGCTTACTGTGCATTTGGAAAGTTCAGCACAAAAGTTTTGCCCATGATTTTCATTTTCACTTTTGCTAACAAGAACCCAGAGAGGATAAAAAGTCTGTTTACGGTTTAGTTGTGCTGATGAGGAGTATGACAGCAGATCCAGTATATTTCAACCTGCTTAGCACAGTGAAAGGGGTACGGTAGGAATCAGAAATGTATAGACTAGCTGTAATGGATGTTTTGTTTTCTTAAAATCTGTGCCTCTGGTTTTAAACAACATAGAAACTACTTTAGAATATGACATCATCAGATATTTTCATTTCAGAATGTGAGTGTTAATCAGCTGATGATGCTAGGCAATTGTAAGTTTTTTGCATAATATGCCAGTGCCCTTCTTTCCTGACCTGCTTCTTTGACCAAGTTTGAACACTGCTGGATGTGAAACATCTTACTGATACTAGAAATTTCTTAATCTTTGGGTGGAGTTTGGATATGAATGGGTCAAAAGCAGAAAATTTAATTATTTTCCTGTTTTCAGACAGAATCTGTACAGACGTGGGAAAGAGCACAGAGAAGTAGATTCTCATGGGGGCTGGAAGTGATGCTTGACACACAAGATTGAAAGCAGACACAGCTCACCATAGTCATGGGTGCAATGGTGAAGGAATGACAAGTCCCAGAGTGTCAGAGGGCCACTGTTAACACAGATCTTAGTCTAGCTGAGGTCTTGCCCACTCCTCCCAACAGTGCTGCTCTGCTGCATCCTGCTCATACGTGCCCAGAGGGGATGGCCTGGAGGCTTTCCTCTGTTGGGCATTTGGGAGCTATAAGCCAAATGCACAAATACAACTTAACTCTGAAAGAGTCTTTAGCTTCTTTCTTCCCTGTGAGCACACCTAAGAGAAAAGAGCCACATCACATCTAGGCCTCTGTGAGTAAGATTCTGCTTCCCAGGAGGTACTGAAGTTACAGTAACATTGCACATAGTGTTGGAGCAACTAGGAACGCATAGCGTGGTCAGGAGAGCTAGTCTGAATTGCAATGAATGCAGCTTGGAAGCTGCTGGTGTAGCTTGGTTAATCTATGCCTTTATTATTTTATGTACTGAGAACCAGTGACTGCAGCCTCCAGGCAACACCCAACCCACCCTGCACCAGCAATGTATATCTTGGAGCTTCCCAGATCCAGAATAGGCAACCCAATCACCTCCCTCTGACGACATACACCTGAGCCTGTAGTTTTTTACTGGCAATCAGAAGCGGAGTTTTAACTGGCAGTGTGCTACATAGTGTTCTGCTGGTACTGACAGACAGGCCAGGATAATTAAACTGGTGGGAGGAATTTGTTTTTTCAGTGGTCCGGAGTTCAAAGAGCTGATTGTAATTCAAAGGAACATAACTGAAGCAAGGTTCACCCTCCTGGAGGAAAGAAAACCCTTCTAAATAAAGTCTTAGCAAACAGAAGGCACTAGATTATGTTTTCAGTCTGTGCAAAGCGAATGAAAAAAACTAACTTCATGTATACAAAGCTGTACTTGTGTTTTATAACCAACTAAGCATCCATTCTCTGAAAATAATAGTTTTTCCTCAATGGAAAAGAAAAAGTAAATCTTTCACAAAGGCAATGTTTCCTGACTATTAATGTGATGAGAAAGCTTCAGAAGTCAAGCAGCTTGTTAGTAGAGTCTGGTGTACTGGACAGTGCAGGATTAGGAGAAGAAAGCGTATGGTTGTCTTGTCTGAAATCTAGAACAACCTCATTGAGCAGCAGCCCACAGCCGCTAAAACTTCCATTTCCTCTTGGTAATTATTTGTAGGAAGGAAATAGGTATTTGTTTGCTCCTTTGCCATTTCAAGTCATTTGGTACTCCAAATCTCAACAAATGAGCAAATGCCTTATGAGATTACTGTGAGAGAGGAGTAGCCAATACAACCTAGCCAATACAACCAGCGTAAAAGGCCACTGAATTCCAGCTTTTATCTGAATTCCAAGTGGATCGTAAGTAAGTTAGCATGAGTATCCCATTTTCTGCACGTCTGTTGGTGTAAAACTTCATACCAGCCAGAGCAATCAGGTAGATCTCTGTCCAGATGAGCAGGGCTTTAGCTGTGCAATGCCATTAATACTAATGAAAGTTATAATGACAAAGCCCTTTTCATCTTCTTAAGGCTTTCAGATCAGTCCTTCTGATTATATGTCCTAAATTTTGCAAGGGCTTTTACTGTCCTGAACAAAGGCGATAAAGCTCAGACTATACCCAAATGCATATTGAAAACCGGTTTTATTTTTGTAACTGCCAGAAGTTTTCAAAACTGGTAATGTAGGTATGCAAAGACACACATATATTTGCAGATTACAGTAAAATTTATTGAAAGTTCATGCTTCAGACACTGATAAAAAATCTCACTGTTTGAGATATCCCCGCTTTGGACAGTAATGCCATTGCAAAATATGTGCAAGACTGATCTACATAAATCAAGCTTCCCAATTTGGAAAAGAGATGGCTTAAAGAGGGTCAGAAACCAAACCTGAAGCTTCAAGTCTTAGAGTAATTGAAGTTGGAAGGCACTTTTGGAGGTCATCTGGTCCAATCCCTGCTCAGTTTACCAGCTAAGCCTGCTTGAGGTAGCTATGATTGTAGATATAGATAGATAGATAGATAACCGTTAAGTGTGCCGTAAATTCAGGGAAACTCTTGGGGTGTGTACGATTACTTGAAATACATATTCACAAAGCAGATGGAGGGCATTACATGCTAATAGACATTTATTAATTTAGATCAGAAAGTGCATTCATTTGGACTACAGGAATATTTGTGGGGAGATAACAAGATTGAGTCCTTTTTATTTTATTTTATTTTTATTTTCTGATAAAATATGCAAAAGTCTATGAACTGGTATCTTTGCTCTACAGTTGCATACATACCTCATTCTGTCAATAAGGTTTTTATCGTGGCAGGGACTAAAAAGACTCAACTCATGTTTCTTCCTCATTATAAAATACACATAGTAATCCTGATTTTCTTCCATCTTTTTTTCTGAACCTTGTCCAGATGATACAGCAAAGCCCATTAGTCAGAAGACGTTTTTAATGTGTTGATACACTGTTCTCTTAGCAGTCTAACACCATGGAAGTCTACATAATAATTTGGGAATCCATTCACCTTTTTAATAGATTCAGTGTGATTTCTTTTATTTTTTGCTTTCATTTCCATGGAAGTATACCTTCATAAATAATGTATATTTTTTGCTTCCATTTCCATGGAAGTATACCTTCATAAAATACCTTCATAAAGAATACCTTCATAAAAATAATCATCATTTTGGTAAAATTTTACAAATAATTATATTAATGGTTTTCAGCTAACATTATTATCCTTTCAAGGCTTTTGTCTTAAGTACCTTAGTTTGATATTTAAAATGAAGGGTGGCTTATCTATTTCAAAACTTCTATGGTTTTAGCTGATTACTAACATAATGTCAGCGTTATAACTTCTGATCATCTCTGCCGTTCCATGACATCTCTGTTTCAGAGACATGCTAATGTAATAATTTCCAGAAGAATCATAAGTAGCATTCTTTAAAAAGACACTGCCATACATTGGCAAAGATACACTACGCATTATTTCAAGTCACAGACAGGAGGAATAATTTGTCAGTCTAAACCGAGGGACAGACTGGGAATGTCTCATTTCATTGGTGAACAATAACTCACAAAGGATACCCCTTTGAAATAGGGTAAATATTTCCTAATCCACAGGAACTTGGTTTTCACAACTTGTCACAAGTAGTAGAAGGGAAATGATGTTCTTCTCTGATGCAAAAAGCTAGTATGACTGCTCAGTCTTCCCATGTTCAAATGTGAGGTTCTCTATTTAGCTGGTCATAATCCGTCATTCTAGTGACTTTAAATAAGATATGCCAATTCGTACCTGCTGTGGCTCTGTCCTTGAACTTTTCTAAATATATAAAATGATTTCTAACTATTTCCAAGTGTTCTGCTAAGAAACTTCACACCAGAGTCAATTGTCCCTGCTGGAATCTGCCTGCTATTGTATTGATGTTTACCAGCAGAATCAGAGTAGCCACAAAGTGCCTAAAGAAAAAGATCTGTAACAGTACTGAATAACCAACAACTCCTAAGTTTAACTCTAATAAAAAACTTACTTATTTTTGTCAAAAAAAATCTGACCAATTTCATCTTTTACATCAAGAAGGCTACAGAAGCTGCAGAGCTTACAGCAAAGATTTAATAAACGCACGCAGGGAGACTTCCACTTAAAGGACTAATGTTTCCTACCTCTCTGTGAAGGATTGAAACAAGGCTTGCTATTTTACCTAACAGCACTGTTTAACTTAATGAATAGTCAAGCTAAAATTCATTTTCTGATGTGCATAAAAAATTTACCCTAATCTATAGGTCATACATTATTCATGATGATAATGCGATTGCTGTGAGGGAAGGACATATTCCTGGTTCCCACTGTGGGTGCACAGATGCTATATGCAGATGTGACATATGAGTGTCTAGAGAATAGCGTATTTGCAGGAGATTATAGCGTCTGTGGAAACTAAACTGTATCTATATTCTCTCTTGTTGACTGCCAATCATATTTTAAGTAAAGCTATCTCAATTGAAATAGAAAATGTTTTCACAAAGCTGTATGCTGAGTTCTCTCTCTCTGTTCACTACACCATTTGTAGTGTTTAAATCCTCAGGCTGTGCCCAGGACCGTGGTCTTATCTATACCATAAAACCAGTCCCCATTTTCTCTTACTACTAAATGTTCATCCCAATACCTAACC
>VZTM01027505.1:3526-13815 GCA_013400555.1 Jacana jacana
CATTTGTATGCTTATCAGTATTAGTAAGTCTTACATTGTAATCGGTTTTACAGGAGTATGTAAGCTGTTCTAAAATTATAGAATCATAGAATGGTCCAGGCTGGAAGGGACCTAGTGTCATCTAGTCCAACCTCCCTGCAGTTAGCAGGGACAGCCCCAAATAGACCAGGTTGCCCAGGGCCTCATCAAGTCTCGCCTTGAATATCTCCAGGGAAGGGGCCGGGTAGACAAAATCACATAATATAGTCTTTAACAAGTGACTACAAAAAAGAGAAAAAACCTTTTCAAGCATGGATGCTTTGTATGCTTTACATTGAAAAGTATATCTGCATTATATGTATATTAAATCTATATTACATGTATATTTATATTAATCAAGGATCCATCTTCCAGTAGTATCTTACATTTTAAAGTTAACTTTTGTGTTCAGTGACTTTTAAGGTATATTTTTAGCACTTTCCTGAGGAGTAACTTATTTTTTGGAGAGAAGTCCTGTGTTATTAAATGAACTGCAGGAACTTTACTATTAGAGATGAGACTAATTGCAAAACATTTCCTTAAAATTTCTGAATATTTGATTGTTTCCAGAACATGTGTTTATAATTGTCATCTCAAGCATCGCTTCTGTTGTAAACAGAGAGCCCAATATTCTATTGTGGAAGCTGGAAAAAATTGTCACAAATTTCAGTGACTTCAGTGAGGTCAGTCCCAGGAGTTTTATGTACTTTCAAGGGGATCTAACAGAATTTGGCTTTCGCAACAGGGAGTTTAATTTTATATTTTGTTTGAAATTAAATTATTTCAAATATCATTGCTAACTGTTGTCTGCATATCTGACCACCTTCTGGTGTGAACGGTTTCTGTGTAATTAATTTTTCTTTTTCCATCTGTACTGTAGGAGTAATGGGAATTTGTTGTATTTTTGGAGGAAAAACTTAAAATTAACAAGAGCAGTAATCTCTAGTTTACCATGAATGTAACAATTTCAATTTGGAGCTTTCTGTAGGTTCAGAAGCCTGTTTCCAGCATTTGGTTTTGTTGTTTTACTTTATCTGCTTAAATGACAACAGCACTGACTTTGAAGTCATGTTAGTAAAGCTTCACTTTTTTTTCCAACTGACCTATATCTTACATATTAATCTCTGTCATTAATCTGAAATTAATCATTAATCTGAAATCTGCTTTCATTTTTTCAAATCACTGAATTGGTCCATGTATTTTTTATAATATTGAATTTGAGGCAAATCTGTATTTGCTGTCTTATATGCTAAGATACAGTTACATCAAGATGTTTTCTTTGTGATTTATGAATGTTGGAAGTTAACAATTCTGCAATCTCAAAGAGACTATGTTTTTGTCAAACATACATTTAGTTTTGTCCTGCAAACCAAAGTAAGCATCTCATTCTTTTACACTTGTGTTGGGTGAAAGGATGCAAATAATCTGACTGACTTTGAGCACCTGGATAAGATTCTTGTTTTCCTGGTATGAATTAACATTTATATGTAGTACAAGTGTTCAGTCCAAGCCTTAGCACTGGCAGTGCTAAATGAGCATGTAAATAAGCATAGCTATTACATTCCACATAATCAGAGTTACAGCATAATCACAGGTAGTGAATCCTGAAAGTAATGTAGGGGTAGTTTGAAGGATGAGTTTGTCAAGGCAGCCATGTTTTATGTTACAGATAAAAGAAAAAGCAAGAATCAGAAAGTATCAGAAAGTGGAAGAGGAAAGCGATACTCTTACAAGTTACCTCAGGAGTACAATATAGAAACTGTGGTGGTCGCAGATCCAGCTATGGTTTCATATCATGGAACAGATGCTGCCAGAAGATTTATTCTGACCATCTTAAACATGGTAGGAAATTTTAAATTAATTTTGATGTTTTGCTAGCAATACATGACTGCAGGCTGATTTCATTGCTCCTTTTAATTATTCTGACTGACCATCAGTACAGGGACAGTCAATACATGGCCATCAGCAGGCTGTCAAGACTTACTCCGTATGTTTTGCAGCATAAAGTAATGCCGCTGCATACTTTTCTGTACTGTCTGGTTTTATATCTTCAGGCAAACCAGAAAGTGAGAGCTGGGCAAGCTGATTATTTTGGTTAGAAGCCCATGATGTTGTTGGGAAAGCTGCAGTGTTGGATGAGTTTTCATGATCTATGCTTGTTATGAAGAGATAACATTGTCTGAGAGGGGCTGCATGTTCATTAGTTGCTGACAGAAAACAAAGGGTAATGCATTTGGACAATTACAGCCCTTCCTAACTCTATCTGGAGCTACAGTGAACTCATTTGGTGCATAAAGCAATGACAACTAGCATCTGCAACATACAAGGAAAGATTGTTCTAAAGAAGGAGCATGAGCTGAACAATAAATGAAAAATTTTTAATTGTTTTGAATGGTAGTAAGAGTTATTGCCACGTCCTGGCTCAGGCCACTATCCTGGATTTAACTGAATACAAATTTCTATGTGAATACCATTATATGCATATGTAAGTATCTGGAGAAAGAGGCTACAGTTTATAATGTAGTCATGGCCATTGAGTCAAAGAGGTCCATTCTGTTCTCCCAGAAGCCTTTTTGTGCTCCAGAAGATCAACACAAAACATTAGCTTAATATTCTGTTCAAACTATGGAAAATTAAAGCAATTACAGTAGAATATAAGAAATTTTTGAGTTTCTGTTATTTGTATTCTACAGTGTGCAATATAAGCATGTGTTCATGTTATTTTCTATTAGGTTTTTAACCTTTTCCAGCACAAGAGCCTTGGACTACAAGTAAATCTTCGGGTCACTAAGCTTGTCCTCCTTCATGAGACTCCAGTAAGTGTATATTATCTTTGTCTTAGCCTGTAGAGGGTAATACTACTTTGCTTGCTGCTCCATGAAGGCTTACGATATTCAGACTTTAATAGCTGAAAAATATTCTCACTTAGCTTTTTTGCTTTATGTAGTTATTTGAACTGCTGGGCAGCCCCAGTAAAGATTAAGCTTCTCCTAATTTCTGTGCTGCATATAAGAGACTTTTCTGGGGTTACATTTGGAAGTCAATCAGTCAAAGTTTCCTTGTAGAAATCAGCTAGTTCTTAAGAAAATCTACTTGTGCTCTGCTTTTTTGTGCATTCATACAGCTCAATAAAAAAATCATCTCCCTTAAAACCATCAGATAGCAGGAGGAGAATTGATGTTCTTTGTTAGCTGACCCTGTGATAGAGAAAAGGTGCGATGATATAGAACTATTCTTTCATTGCACCTTTCAGGCATCATCTCAAATCTTGTTCTTTCCTTCCAAAGAAAGACAAGTCAGCTGATGTAGAATCAGAATAGTTTGGGTTGGAAGGGATATTTAAAAGTCATCTAGTCCAGTCTCCCCTGCAATGAGCAGGGATGTTTTTAGCTACATCAGGTTGCTTAGAGCCCCATCCAAACTGCCATTGAATGTCTCCAAGGATGGGGCATCTACCACCTCTCTGGGCAGCCTGTGCCAGTGTTTCACCACTCTTTTTGTAAAAAATTCTTCCTTATATCTAGTCTATATTTTCCCTCTTTTAGTTTAAATCCCTTATCACTTGTCTTATCACAACAACCCGTCTCAATGTTTCCTGTAGGCCATCTTTAAGTACTGCCATAAGAGCACCCCAAAGTCTTCTCTTCTCCAGGCTGAACCATCTCAATTCTCTCAGCCTATCCTCACAGGATAGGTGTCGTAGCCCTCCTCTGGACCTCTTCCAGCAGGTCCATGTCTTTTCTGTGCTGAGAGCTCCAGAGCTGGACACAGTACTCCAGGTGGGATCTCACCAGAGCAGAGTAGAAGGGCAGAATTGCCTGCCTTGACTTGCTGGCCACCCTTCTTTTGATGACATAATTTGCTTTCTGGGCTTCAGGTGCATGTTGCTGGCTCATGTTGAGCTTCTCATCAGCCAGTACCCCCAAGTCCTCTCAGCAGAGCTGCTCTGCATCTCTTCATTCCCCAGCATGCATTGATACCTGCGGTTGCCCCAACTCAGGTGCAGGACACTGCACTTGGCTTTGACGAATGTCATGTGATTCACATGGGCCCACTTCTCAAGTCTGTGGACATTCCTATGGATGGCATCCCATCCTTCAGTCATGTCAACTACACTGCTTAGCTTGATGTCATCTGCAAACTTGCTGAGGGTGCACTCAATCCCACTGCCTATGTCATTGATGAAGGTAATGAACAGTACTGGTCTCTTCTTCCTGTAGTGTAGCCTCAGCTGGCAACAAAAAGCAGCTGCTCTCTCATTTGCCCCTTGCTCCCCCAGCCGTGAGGGAAGAATCAGAAGAAAAAGGCAAAACTCATGGGCTGAGACAAAGGCAGCTTAAGAGAACAGCAAAGGGAACAGGATAACAACAACAACACTGACAGAGAAATATACAAACACGATTATGGTACCACTGTTCCCTGACTGCAACCTGGATGCCCCAGCCCACTCCCTACTGGTGAATTCCTCCCCTCTCCCCTGGCAGTTTCTGGCTACAGACTGTTCAGAATACCTGTATCCCTGCCAGAGCCTGTGGAGAATTAACTCTGTCCTCACTGGAATCAGGAAAATTCTTTCTACCCTTTATAAAAATGGGTGCAATGTTTCCCCTTTTCTAGTCACCAGAGATTACCCCTGACTGCGTGACTTTTTTGGTTGAGACATTCTATTAACCAATGGCTTGTATATCATATTTCAGGACAATGTCAACTTGATTCCTCCTTTTTAAAAAAAAATAAAATAAAATAGGAATCCTTTGATATTTTGTTTAGTTCATAACAAAAAGAGATTCCCTTATCTGTGTTTCTAATTTTAAAATATGATACTTTGATACATGAATGACAATACTGTTTCTTTCCAGTAAGAAAGTATTTCTTTCTTCAGCATGCTCTCAGCAGATGGAGAAGTGTCATTTCATGTTAAAATTCCAGATGTTTACATCATTAACCCTTTCTTCTCTATGGATAGTGAAAAATCAGCAAACGAATGAGACAAGTTCAGGTGAACAGATCCACTGTACACCTGGAAGGCACCTGTATCTTTAACATGAGTAAAAGATGGTCTCCACTCTGGAAATTCAAGTCATTGTATATTGAATACATTATGCCATAAAAAGGAGAATGCTTTCACTAACTCAGTCAAAAAATGTTCTTGATTCTTTATGTGGTTTTGGTGAGATTGGCCAATCAGAATTGCAGTTGTGTCCTCTCTCCTCCCCGCCCTGCCCCAAAAGAGAGGAGAGGAAGAGACAAAGAAATTTAGGAGTTTAGGAAAAAAACCAAAACTACTTTAATGAAAATATGAATAAATTAATAAGATACTAACAACGATTATTACTGCAATGATGAAAATATATTAATAAATTAATGTACTACTACTACTATTATTTATTTATATTACATTTATATTATTTATTTATATTTATGGTAACAATAATGATTATTATTGTTATTGTTATTATGTATACAATATGTAGAAAACCATAGCAAGCTCTCAAGCTCCCAGGATGATGCTTGTGTCACCAGCAGGCACAGGGTAAAGTCCTGTAGTCACAAATATTCATATCAGGATCAAAGGCAGATGAACAGACAGAGTCCTTCTTGGACACTGGCCGTTGAAGAAAGACAGTTGACCCTTTAATCAATCAGTTTTCATACTAAGCATGGGGCAGATGGGATGGAATATCCTGTTGGTCAGTTCTGGGTCACCTGTCCTGTCTGTTACTCCTTACAGGTGGGACCCCTCTACGCTTTTCCATTTCTGACCCTCCAATGGGGCAAATAACAAAGTTAGCTGACCTTGGTTCTTATAGCAATAAGTATAAGGGAGAGCCTCTCTGCATACCATTCCTTGGCATAACTGGGTCTTATCACTCTGAGAGTGAGCAGTTTCTGAGCAATGTGCTGTTAATTTCAGAGTTTAGTTAGCTAGAAGAGGTCCAGTTAAAAAGTAAAATTACTGAACAGAAAATTGGTTCTGTTTTTCCTCAATCCAGGACAACTCTATTTACAGAATCCTGACTTTAATTCAATGCAATGTTTTCTATTTCCAGGCAGATATGTATATTGGTCATCATGGGGAAAAAATGCTGGAAAGCTTTTGTAAATGGCAACATGAAGAATTTGGCAAGAAGAATGATATACACTTAGAAATGTCAACAAGCTGGGGAGAAGACATGTCTTCGGTTGATGCAGCTATACTGATCACAAGGTAAAATACTGAAAGTTGAGCATTAAAAATAGTGGCATAGTATGAACATAAATCAAAGTAATTGATAGATGGCTAATACAGTTAGGATTTACTGTTGCAGTGAGGAAAGGTCCAGCATGGGGTGTTTTCCAGAACTCAAAGGTGGTGGTAAATTGGTGGTAAAGATAGTTCAGAAAGCAATAATTCCCAGATGGTAAATGTGAAATGACAAACAGGTCACACTGTCTTGATTCTTCTTTAGCTCTGTAGCTAAGACCATAGGTAGGATGTCTCTCTCCATGTACCTTCATTTGAAAGAGGCAGCACCCTCAGACCTGTAGATACTTTCATTCAAAATACAAAAATATTTTTAGACCATTCAGAGCTGGATCCGGGTGACATTAAGCACTTGATGAAGTTATACTTCCCTCTAATGGATCTAGAACTACTATGTTTCATTGTACTTTGCAGCCACAGGGTATGATCCCAGATCTGCAGTTCCTTATAACTCTTAAGTACCAGCCACTTCACACATTTAGAAGGACATAGGCCTCCAGCTCACATTTTTCTTCCCAAGCAGATGCTATCATGATTGTGGCTCTAAATGGTGCAGAATGCATGGATGCATTTTGATGTTCAGACAGTGTACAGCCGTTATCCAAAGAGAAGGAAAAAATGAGGGTTCAGCTGGTGGATTGTGCTTAGTGCCGTTTTTGAGTAGCCATCTGGATGATTTTGGGAGTTCTCTTCCAAAGAAAAAATCTGTGACTAGATATATTGGAGTACAATTGTGCTGTTCCATGCTACTTGGTGCCATAGTGTCCTAAAAATGTGTGTAGACTTTAAACTTACATGTAGCTTTATACTATTTATTCAGGGTGTTCTACTAGGAACTATATGCATTTTTTAAATAATAATAATTAGTTTACATTCTGACTACTCTAGTATTTTTAATATATATCAATTTTCTGAAGCAGAAAAATACTTCCCTAAATCTCCCTGTTTTGCAGAGACAGTCACATACTGGAAGCACAAAATGGTGAAGTCCAAATAGTTTGTAGTGACAGATTTATTGCTAATTTTGCTGATTAATCCCTTAGCTTTTCTTTGAAGAGCCCACACTTTTTTTTTCTTACTCGATGCCATCGTCCTGTTTGTTGTGCCTGTCTGTTTCATGGATTGTTGGGACTTTGAGGTGGCAGATTAAGTTTTGTTATGCATTTATACATAAGCTAAGCGGCAGTCCTTCACACAGGCTCCTCTGAACTACCATGGAAGACATGAGAAATAATGTTCTCTGCAAAAAAAAATTCCTTTAGCTCGAAGAAATTTTTCAGATTAAGACCCAAAACTGATTTTAAAAGCAGTGAATGTGTCAGTGGGGGAAGAGTATTGGTGGAAAAGGAAAAGTGTGAGTAGTAGGAAAGAGACATAAAGGATGGAAGAGTATCAATACAAGGCATTGGGTGGATGAGAGTAAGAAGCTGTTGACCTTCTTACATCTAATTGTGACTGTCCAAGGATAATTGAACAAGTCCATAGTGTTTGGTTACTAGAAAGTTGGGGATGTTGAATGACATCTTGCCTATGCCTTGGCTCTCTTACGTATCTCTCAGCTGCAGATACTGCAGTATCTGCAGCAGAATCAGCAGCTGGAGGGAGCACCAAACCCTTCAAGCCTGCATCTCGGGCAGTGCCGGGTGAGTGAGTATAGTGCTGCATTCTTCAGTTTTTGAGATGTACTACTCATAAGTAGTCAGATACTATTAAATAAAACATGTAACACCTCTTTCCTCTCACTTTTCCGTCTTCACCTTAACCAGCCTTTATGGGAAGAGGCAGAAGAGTTCTGAACTAGTGCAAGTGAGGCATTAGTTAAGAGGCAGTAGTCTGGAGATGTCTTTAGCAGCCAGTGCCTTTGGCGAGAGAGCTTTTTGAATTTCATGCAGCATTTCTAAATGGTAAAAAAGCTTTTGGAAAGTCTAATCATATGCTAAGACATTCTTTTCTGATGTGCTTTGTAATAGTGATACTCTGATTTGCATTGCCTACAATATTTTTCCTATCAACCTGTCAGTTTTAATATGTATTTTGGAGTAAATCTCTGATCAGTGTTAAGGAAATTGAAGTTGAGAGCAGGGAAGTGGTTGGTTGGATGTCAGATAGTAAGTCAATAGAGCCAGAAATTAAAGATCTGTTCTTCTGACATTTTTATATTTTCAGTGGTATTATTCTCTGGACTATACTACCCTCCATCTCAAAGCTGTATTAGCTGCTAATAAATCATACCAGTGCGGTTTGCTGACTGTGGGAATGTTTTGCTAATCCAGGCTCCCTCTGCACATCATCAGGTTTATGGTATAGCTAACCTCATGTGTGGTTCCACTTGTGTGTTTTGTTAATTCAGAGGCTCATTCCATATTGCAAACACAGAACAAGCTCCTTTGTCACAGCTTCCAACCAGCTTTGGATAGCAGACCTGCTTTATTGAGAGAAATAATTTTGTTTAGACAGATGAACACCAACTCCTTGGTATTTTTCAAGCAAAAATGTAAAGTGTTGGTTGTCTATCATATTCTGTGGTAGATTTCCTAAAGCTTATCCACACCTCCGTTTTTTTTCTTGTGTGATAATAGAACGAGAGTGCTTTGAAAAAGCTTTCCTGTGCTCTCACATGCCAGGTGTGTCTAGTAACTGTAAGACTTCAAAATGAAGTATTGAGTAGTCTGCAGAAATAACATTTAATGCCCAACTACAAAGGGCATAATGTCTATGTAAAAGCAACTGTCAAACAGCCGTCATAGCCTTTTCATGAAAAAAGTACTTTTCAGGACTTATTTTTGCATTTTTTATGGAAAGCTTAAAGCAAAACTTCTCCCCACAACTTTCTCTGCTGCACAAATAGGCTGTATTGATAAACAGGAATCTGCTACCAATTTGTCAATTTCTTTTACTGTAGTCCTATTTGAGCTTTTTTGAACCCTATTTGAGGGTTTTTTAAGTTCGCTTATTCTGATGAAGTAATGTCTTGTTTAAAAAGTGGTGCCATAAAATAAAAGGAAGACAGAAAGCAAAACTTTGCATAGTGTATTTGGATAAGATCCCCAAGGAGGATAGGTATAAGGAGAATGTGAGAATTAAGATGGAACTTGTTTTAAGGAATCTCTTGATAAAACTATCTGATTGCCAATTATAAATTACCACAATTACTTTAGAGGTATATATATCAGGAAGTGCGTTTCTCTGAGGAAGACATATACCACGGTACATTCAATATTCTCTTTGCCTTTTAAGTTACCGAGTGTGAATGCACAGAGATTACCCTGATTTTGGTGGCCACTGAAGTGTTTTTGCCTGTTGTCTGACCTTAATGAGGTAACTGAAAGTANAGAAAATGGCATAAACAGCTTTTAAATTTGCTAGCCAAATACTGTTTTGTTTCCAGTTGTTCTAATCCTCCAGAACTCTATACAAATAGAAACTCTTGGACAATGATTTATTGTCCTGCTATTACCTTCCAATGCACACAAGAAGTACAGTTCTTTTCCTGACTTTGCTTTTTACTACCTTTCTGATGATAATAGTTTGAACCAAAGACACCTCCTCAATGAAGTCTGAGGGGGGACACAGTGAATGACTTCTGCACAGAGACTAAAACTACAGGGTCACCCTAATAGGTTGCAGTGTTTGGCAGTCCAAAACTGTTGAAATGTAATGGGATAGAGATTGGGTTATTAATCTACTACAGCTGTCTTTAAACTAGTGAAATTCAGCTCTAGAAAAATCAGTCCTTGGAATTGCATGGTGAGGGATTAAATTCTTAATTTTGCCTTCACAGTGGTATTTCTTCATCACTGTAATTTCAATACTGTCAATTATCTTGATATTTTTGCAAATTTTTACAGTGTTTGCTGTTTCGTCTTTTTGACATCATCATCAGACATCAAGGGAGTACATGGGAATCGCACATGTCCTTACTACTAATTATTTACTAACAGGATTGGAGATGCAGAAGGAAGCATGGAGACGTAAAAAGAGCATACTTTAGAGTCACAGGTGCCCTTTGTTTAAAAAACTCAGTCTC